>JAPKLX010000255.1:0-58519 GCA_026898415.1 Leonotis leonurus
GGTTGTGTGTTGATTTATGCAGTTTGGAACTTAACTTTATTATTCTAACCAGATTATGCAAAAACCAGAATAAGCTAACAAGAGAACCACCAAGAGGAATTTTTAAACCATATGCACATAATCTTAAGACCATCATTGTTCCTATATAAAACCACAAATACTACTAATTAATGTTTTAAAACAGAAATTTGCAAAGTGTACCAATATTTTTACAATCAGATGTTGAATATTCTAAATCATGTTCTTGATATGACTACTGCCCTCTTGTCAATTCATCTTCAATGAAGATTTGAAGCATTTTAGCTCTGTATTTTGCAACTGTTTTTGTGTCGAGGAGGACTGGTTTCAGTTGAGGTAGATTCTTTATCATTTTGTTGATCATGACACAGACAATTATGCCACAGTCGTCGCTCATGATTTCTTGCTTTGGGCTTGGCTCTGAGGTGTACTGTCTCTCGTAGTCTGGCTTCATCAGTGGCATGTCCAAGTGACGAAACCGTGTTTTTATTATATGCTCTATGTGGTCAATCTGTTAATAAAACCACACAACCACTATAAGATTTTTTGGATACCATTCGATTTTTTTTTCGAACCACCAGTTGAATGTTTTTAAACCAATGTTTTAAAGCATGTTGTGCTTACCAGAATTGTACACCTCTGGAAATGCATGTCCTTTTCACCCTTTTGATACTGAATTGAGTTGTAGTGGGCCCATTTGCAGTTGCTTACATCAAATGTAAGCAAGGTGAAGTGTTCCAGATTGCCATCGGAGATAGATCCCGGACCAGTGGTTGCCATGGAAAAGATCATGAGTTTTTGTTGTAGGGCTTCACCTATCCTGCTGTCGACCTCTTGTTCCATCATTGCCTTGTAGTATTCGCTTTGTTCACAACGTGCGACATATAGCTGCATTTATTTGTTGTATTTGTTTTATAGCTAATTCATTTTAATAATCAAATTTTGCATTCATACTTACCCAGCTTAATGTTGGGAAAACGTAGGTCGATTTTTCAGGATGCCTCTCTCCGATTATTTGAGCCCAGCTGTCGATGTGCTGTGTTTTTGGTCACATTTTTAGGGTTAGTATTTTTAATTTATTTTTAAAAAAAAATGATTTCTTACCTCTGATCCAATCTTCATTCCTTCTAGAAGTTCGATAGCGTTCGCCACCGTTAACAGTTGTGTGTCAGCCCTTTTCCAGATTGCTTCCCTGCAAAACCAATTTAACAGTAGTTAAGCAAGTGTAAATGTTTTGAACCATCTATGGTAATATTATAAACCATCTACTTTTTATGTTGAACCATCTGTATAATTTTTATGAACCATCTGTATAATTTTATGAACCATCAGTATAAATTATACTGTATAGCATTACGTACCCGATTCCTCCATCATTGTACTTTTCGATGATGTAATCATATTCTTTCTAAGGTAGGTACTTGTATCCTGGACAAGTTTTTTCGAAGATGATATCGGGCATTTTTGGTACGGCAGCTGTCGTTTCCTCCTCATTCTTATCAGCTGCCTTCTCTTCTTGAGATTCTTGCTTCTTTCCTTGTCCCCTTCCTATTCCTCTTCCTCGTCCTCTACCTCTACCTCGTGTTTCTGGTTTCCCTCCTCTTCCTTGTTTATCTTCAGTAGGTGTGTGCAGCTTCTTCTATTTTCTGTCCGTGCGTTCCATAATTCTTTTTGCAAGGGAGGATGGCTCAGTTTGTTGAGTTTTTGGGGCTTCTTTTGTTGTGGCTTTTGGGGCTTCCTTGTTCGTTGCTTCACTGGTTTTTGTTTCCGGTGCTTTTGGTTTGCCAGTCGTCTTTGTGGCCTTAATTTCTGGAGCTTTCGGCGTCTCTGGCATCTTTCTCTTCAAGCTCTCAATCTCTGCTATCAACTTTTGGATGGTGTGTTCTTTTTCACCCAGTTTATCCAGCATTTCATTCTTCAGGGCATCCAGTTCTTGTCTGAGTGATCTGATCACGATGTCTTGGTCAACGATTTTTGCACTCTTTTCGGCGCTTGTTGAC
The DNA here is from genome assembly GCA_026898415.1 of Leonotis leonurus. Lineage (NCBI taxonomy): Eukaryota > Viridiplantae > Streptophyta > Magnoliopsida > Lamiales > Lamiaceae > Leonotis > Leonotis leonurus. Next base: position 2,019 of record JAPKLX010000255.1, read on the forward strand.
ATGACAACTTGTGATGCAGTAGGTTCGATGCTCTGTAGTCTTTCAACCTCCACTCTCAGAATGTTGTTTTCTTCAGCCACTTGCTTTAAATCTTCAGTTAACTGTGCCACCTTGTTTTGTAGACTGTCACGTTCTGCAGTTAATGAAGCCAGTTGGTTGTCCGATTTCTCCATATTTGCAGCCGATATGTGGATTGACTGTTGAACAAACGGATGTGCCATATAGTTGATGTCATCAACATTATCTCTAGGCTCTTCGTTGTGTGTGTGTCCTTTTAATTCCTCAAGCCTTCTCTTTTCATTTTCCGCAGCAGTGATGTTGTTGATAAGTTTCTGTATTCATTTTAATATAGAAAAATGAATGAACCACAAATAGAGATTTAGTAATATCCATATCATCAAACATAATCAACCAACAGGACATATGTAACGAACCATCTATATACATGAAATGAACCAGTACTACATACATAATGAACCATTTAGTTTGATTTCCTAACCCACTATATTAGACATATTAAACCATCATCATATAATGAATCAACTAGTTATATGCATCACAGTGAACCATCAGCACGGTGAGAATGAACCATATAGTTTGATATCCTGAACCATTACATTAGATATATAGAACCATCAACAACTAGGTAATGGACTATGTATATTGTTGTCCTAAACCATATAATCAGACATATTGAACCATCAGTACATAACTATTAAACCACTTATTGTAATATGCTAAACCACTACTCCAGGTATTTTTGAAATATGAAAACCACATTTTAGGACTGTTTTAAACCACATTTTTTTTGGACTTACGAATCTCAGGTTGAACTTGGAAGCATCCAATGTCCCCAGTTTCAGCAACGGTGTCAGCTCTCTAAGATCCCATTTGAGGAACCTTGGGAAAGCATCTTTATCCACTGGTTTCAGCATATCAGTTTTCTCACATAACAAATACTGCATACAGTAAACGAAATTTGTAAGTTTATCATATTAATTGGTTAATTAAATAAAATTTATTTAAGATGTTGGACTGACACTTACTGGTAGAATCATCAGGCATTTGTCCAGTTTTTCCTGTCCAGATTTGAGGCTTTTGAAAACCTGTTTGACTATGTGTGCAGACCAATTATATTTTGACAACGTTGTCAGATCCTTCACTGTCTCGGTATATGCCCATGGTAGATAGTTGTTATTTGGTACCACGAAGAATGTACACAGCATGTAAAGCGTTACCAACGAAGCAACCTCCTCCACAGTCTTTGCACTTGTGTCATTTATCCGCTCGACAATTTTTGTCTTCAAGAGTGTTTTGGACAGCCTATAATTGGGGTTGTTCTTTTCTTGGTTCAGTTTCTCCGGATAACAACTCTTGAAGAAATCGGTTGTGTCATACTCCTCTACATTCAGAAGAATTGGTAGATCTCCTGAAACGACACCAAATATCAGCTCTGGGGCAGATTCATCAAGCGTCATCACAGTATTTCCCACAACAAAGTCGTTGTAGTTCTTGTCATAGCATTTGACAATACTGAGTAGATCTGCATTAATTTTTTGGCAGTGGTTCAGGTTTAGTGAACCACTGAGCATCGCCTGAATGAATAATGAAAATGGGGTGCGTTTGATGACTTTCATGTGACAGTCTTGGAGGTTCATTTGTTTGAGTTCACTTGGTAGAGAAGCAATTCGGCATTTGAAACCTGCATATATTTTTTTTGACCATTGTTAATCATGCGTAAATAATTCTCAATTGACTTGTCAAAAAGTGATGTGGTTTTTTGGTTATTACCTTTCGGTTCCTTTGCCATTTGTGATGTACTTGCTTCAGTTTTCCTTTTTTTGGTTTTTGATTGTCGGTGTTGGTCTACAGAAACATATGAATGTATTATTGTCAACTACATGTTTAAATTAGAAACCCATCTGAGCATGATCTGTATAACAATCAACACAGAACAAATGAATCACAACTAAGACCTCTATATTATTCTATAAAATAACCATCAGCATATGATTACATAATGTCTTGGTTTAATGCATGAACCAACACATTAGTGAGATTGGATCATTAGCACATATTAAATGACCCATCTAACCTGAACCAGCATACCATTACAGCAGGTCTAGATGACCATCAGAACATAATTAAAGAACCATGTCTGTTGAAGTTTTAAACCACTACTGTAGGCATGGTGAACCACCACTACATAAGTTATGAACCATTCAAGTATTGTATCCTAAACCGATACACATGTCATATTCAACCATCAACACATAATAAATGAACCATCTAGAATCACAATCTAAACCAATACACACGTAATAGTGAACCATCAACACATAACAAATGAACCATTTATGATGAAGCCTAAACTAATACACAGAGCTTAGTGAACCACCAGAATATAATTAATGAACTATTAGAACATAAGTAATGTATCATTTACTTTGAATCCCTTAACCTATGCATAAAGCCTAGTTAACCATCAGCATCAGAATTAATGAACCATCATCATAAACCATAATACCATCAAATCTAAACCATGAATTCATTTTTCCTTACCATAAGCCTCAAAATCGCTGTCATGTTGTTGTGCTGGATTTTCAACATTTCTTCTCTTCGTCATATTTCTGATTATCTACAATGGAAATTTGAAAACCACAATTAGATGTTAAAATATTGAAAACCACAATTGAATGCAAAATCATTCTTATTTTGGTTCGAAAAAGCGTTAGTGATGGTTGCATGCAAGACTATTTCAAAATCATTTCATCATTGGTGAGAATCAACTATATCCATCAATTTTTTCAACAGTGATGGTTTCGAAAACCGCAAAATCATTTTGGTTTGTGTGTTTTCAACAAAATATCCAGTGATTTAGACAAAATGACGAACTCAAATTGTAATGTGAATTTTACCTTTTTACTGTTGATATCACCGGAGATTAATGGTGGTTTTTGAACGGTGATTCAGTTCCTTATCGGTGCTGGTTTCGCGCCGATTAGTAGCTTTCTCTTGCTCGGAGATTTAGGTTTCTGGTTTCTGGTTTCGCGAGGGTTTTGGCAGAGATCGTGGGAAGTGAGAGGCGCGAGTAATCGGAAGTGGAGAGGCGCGAGTAATTGAAGTGATTTTTTGAATATTTACTGCATCTAAAAAATCCCTATTTATATGGGTGGTTTTTTGGTCCATCCACTTGTAATTTGGGGCCGTATGATAACAAGTTTCTTTGATGGTTTTTTTTGCCCAATATTTGGTCATAATGGACCGGCCCGTCTTTTTCCCTATATTTTTTATATGGGGCATTCAATTTTTAATTTAGCAGCATTTCAAGTTTTATAGTTTTGCATGTTGTTGTATGCGGTCCATTATGTTTGATTACAAATAATAAAGAATATATATTTATATATACTTTAACAATAATAATATTATATTATTTTTATTTAAGTTCTATTACTATCTAAATAGTTTCTTTTAAATAAAATGATAGTACGAAGATCAAATTTCTGAATATTAAGAAATAAAATTAAAATTATTTTTCTTTATATTGATTTTGATTAGTCTGACAAAATTGCTATGATACTTAGAAATAAAAATTACTTTAAATTTATTAATAAAAATGAACTAGAAGAATCTGTTTAGGGCTGTCAAATCGTGCGAGTCAGGTTATTATCAGGTCGACTTGTTAAGGTCAAATTCGAACCCGACCTGTTATGTGGTTCTACTGAATCTGAACACGAACCCAACATGTTAAACTCAAACGTGAACACAACACGAACCCGACATGGACACGAAGAGAGCCTACACTGAGCTCTCTCCAACAAAGTTTGATTCATGCATTCTGCTACACCATTTTGCTGTGGCGTCTCCCTCAAGGTATGGTTTCTAGTGATGTCCTCATCCTTCCATAACTTGTTGAACTCAGACTAATATAATTTCAGGTCGTTGTCTATTCGCAACCTCTTACCTTCTTCCCTATTTGGTTCTCAACCAAAATCTTCCACTGCCTAAAACATTTGAAAGCCTCACTTTTGTGTTTCATCATGAATACCCAAATCATGCGGGAGTAATCATCGATGAATGACACAAAATGTTTGTTCCCACTTATGGATTCAACTTAAGATGGACCCCAACAATTTGAATGAATGTAGTACATAGTTCCATTTGTCTTATGAACTCCCTTTCGGAACTTCTGGCAATGTAGCTTTCTAAGCACGCAGTGTTCACAAATGTCAATGTCACTGGCGTTGTGCCCTTAAAGAAGGTCAGCCTTGCTTAGAACTTTCATCCTCCACTCACTCATATGACCCAATCTCTTGTGCCACAATTTGGTCATATGTTCTTGCGAGACCTGTGTGCTGATTCAACATTCACAAAACCCAAGACAATCAAACCTTGTAGGATATACAAGTTTCCTCTCTTCACACTCTTCATAACCACGCTCTGAACCTTCGCAGACCTCGAGAACTCCACCTTGACCTTTGATAGTGACGACCTTATTGTCCAAGACACTCAGGGATATCAAATTCTTTGTCATTTGTCGCATGTGTCTAACCTCCTTCAACGTGCAGAACTTTCCATCATAAGTCCTCAGCCTGATGGAACTGATTCTCACTGCGTTGTACGTTGCTGTGTTGGCCATTGAGATGTTGCCTCCATCGCATTGTGCGTAAGTCAAGAACCATTCCTTGTGATATTGGGCTTGACCTCCTGGGACCAGGGCGACTCCAGCATCAGAATAATCTGTCTCTCCTAGTTCCGTTAGGGCAGTAGACCCAACCTTCTTCCCTCTCCTCTTGGGACAGTCCCTCCTCTAGTGAAATGGCTCATTGCAAAACTTACATTGATTGTCCGACTTAGGACAATTAGAACCTCCACTAGGTTCTTGACAATCTTCTTCCTCCCAGATGGGTAGTCCCCTACTTTCAGTAGCTACAATCCTAGAGCTTGACTAGCCTTAACGTCCACTCTAGCAGCCTTGTGACGCAACTCCCTTGTGTGGAAAGCTGACCTCACCTCTTCTAGGCTAACTGTTTTCTGCCCAACAATGCGAGATTTGATAAAGTGTTCATACGGCAGCGGTGGAGAAACTAGTAAAATCAGCGGCTCATCCTCATCCTCCACCTCGACATTAATATAGCGCAATTCGAGAAGAATCGTGTTTAGTTGCTCTAAGTGCTCCCAAAGGGGTTGACCCTCTTGCATCAAAATACTAAAGAGACGTTGCTTCAAAAGTAACTTGTTTGTCAACAATTTCGTTTGGTAGAGCGACTCCAGCCGTAACCATAACCCTAGTGTCGTCTCCTCATTTTCCACCTCAGTAATGATGTCATCAGCAAGACACAACATAATGGATAAGTGTGTATTCTCTTCCAAAGCAGCCATCTCAGCGGTCATGGGCTCGCTTGCCTTCTATGTTAAAGAGGTTAATAGTCATTGTTGCTTTAGCACCGCCCGCATCTTGATCTGCCACATAATGAAATTATTTCTTCTGGTGAATTTCTTGATCTTCATGCTTATCCCAGACATATTCAACACCAGATCTGCGGAAGTAAAGAACCTGGAATGCTCTAATACCAGTTTGTTATGACTTCGTATCTAAACACAATGAAGAATAGAAGAAGCAAAGAACAGAAGCACACAATGCACACAAAAATTAGAAATGGAAGAAATCTTATTTCGGTTAAACACCAAGAATTAATTAGAATTACAGAGAGAACACTAGATCTAGGGTTTCTTAGACTAACACTTTGTGGCTACTGCTTTTACAATGAATTATGCTATATGGGACTACAACTATGTTATAGTATGTATAAACATAAATGGTAACTCTAGTACAAAGCCCACACTTTTAGGCCCATAACAAATATGGCCTAAAAACCCACATGTAAAACCTCCAATAAAACACCTATGTGTTGGAATACCAAGTTGATATAGCAAGACAGCTCGATCGAGTACACTTCTCTGCATCAAGTCACTGCATCAAGCTTCTTCATGGTAGGTTGATCTTGCAGTCACTAGCCCATCTCCCACAAATGAGTGACTAGATGTGTCCATTTGAACCGGAACCGTGAATCGAACCGAGAACTGAACTAGGAACCGAAACCGTGAGAAACGGTTTTGAACTGGAACCGTGGATTTTGGTTCTGATTCGGTTACCGTTCCAATTTTCGAAACAGGCAGTTCACAGTTCGCTTTGCAGTTCTGAATGGTGGACCGTTTTTTTTTAATTTCTTATTTTTAAAATATAACATTTAAATATTATATAAAATTGAAATATCAATAATGAAATATAGAATTGGAAAATGAAAAATACAAATAAAACATATAAAATAAATTCAATTGAAATTAAAATTGCACTTCAAATTCAATTCAATTCAAATTAAATATAGAGTTTGATACGTAGTCAACTTAATTATAAATTGATAATTTAAATGTTATGAACTTAATTGTAAATAAGGTCAAGTCCTGTAATGACCCGTAAAATTTCTTCTATTTATTTGTTTATCAGAAATCACGATAATAAAATTTCGTTCTATAACTCGTATTTTGTCAATTTACTAATTGATTTTAGTAGCTATTGTTTCGTATACCTTATAGTCTTTGTGTAATAATAGACATTATGCAAGCTCATTTGATAATGAGATCATTAAGAAGACAAACAGAAAATAAATTATTTCGGTGCGCAGTTAATAGTTTAAGCTCGACGAGATAATTTATTTACTTAGAAGAGTTTTAACTTCTAGTAGTGTAGTTATGTATCAAGAAAGGTACATTATGTAGAACCAATAAAGGAATGATGTATAAGAAAGTTTACAGTATAGATTATTATACATCATTGGATTGGATTATTACTAGCGAAGGTATGTACTTATAAAATTAGCACACCAATGTTTCGATAATTACGTACATAGTGGTGTATAATTAGAATTTGCATGTTAAATATTGATATTTGGAGAGAATGGTATTAATTGAATTAATGAGATAAGATATAAGTTAATGATCGATTTCTCACTTTGAACTATTGTGTTATATATATATAAAGGAGATTCATGCATTCAGAATTATAGGAAAGAGGATTTAATGCTACAGAGTACCAAGGAGAAAGAAAACGTGTGATATATATATATATATATTTTCATAGATGTACTAAGCTAGAATAATAGAGTAGCAAAAATCTATAGAGTTCTAAAGCTTTAAACCTTGCAAATCTGGACAACAATCCCATAACAAATCCTATACATAAATATTAGATCTCCTCGCTGTCAAAAATCTGGATACACATTAATACAAACGCAAGACAAATGAAGGGAAAGAAAGGGAAGGAATAGACGGGCAACAGGAAGAAGCAATGATGGTGGTCACTCCACATTTTTCCTTCGCATAACACCTGCAAAGAGAAGGGAACAGCAACATAAGGCAGCCTCAAAAGTCAAGAACTAGAGCAGTATAGTGTTAGGAAATAGGCTGTGCTATGTGTAGTGAACTCAAGTGCTAAGGTGCAGTCTGACCGAAATAAAGGAACCCCATACATTTCAAACCACATCAAACACCCTTCTATATCCCACAGCAATGCTTACCTTCACCCCCACTGAAACATAACTTACTTATCACTTTGAAGCATTCGTTCACTCAAGAGAGCCTCTTTCACCCCAACTCCAGGTTTAGAAGTTTAAGGTAAATATATCTTCATCTTTTCAGTCTAATGCTAAGATTCCAACTGAAACACCTTACTGTGTTGTTTTCCAAGAACTCGGTCCTCATTCACAAAAGCTTTGACAGAACAGTTTCTACCCACACCCCGAGCAGTCACCCGAGTTACCCCCATTCAGAAATTTCAGAAGTTTAAGGTAAACACAAACCCGAGCATTCAGTTGTGTTCTCTATGGGGCTAGTAAAGAATTAAAACTAAATTAAGCATGCGGAACCTAGAACTTCAAATAGGTTTCAGAACTTAAAAGTACTTGCTTACTAACTGCAGAACATAGAAATGATTGTGATTTAGGTGTGAGTGTGCACGGTTAAGACCTCTAATGTTTTCTTAAGTTCAGAAACACTTGATCCATATTTTCTGATTTAAAGCTATTAAGTTCAGAAGTTATAGGCCTAAGAACTTAGAAGGACTGAGAACTTTAAGTTTCAGTACGTCTAGAAAACTTTCTGCTGAATTGTAGACATACATGCGTATAATTATTATATATACCTTCTGAACCAAAACAAATTGGGCATAGCCTGAAATCATGAGAACCTTGGAAATTTAGACATACACTTGAGGCTTTAGACTAAGTCTTATAGGTGAGCATACTGCCCCTTATAGCAGAATACTTGCTAAACGAAGTGATTAAGTTTTAAGCTTCAGTAATTAAGCTATCATACTAAGAAGCTTTTAAAATCCTTATTGCTTAGGAAACAGCTCATAAATTCCAGAATATATGTATATATATGCATGCTGACTCCAGAATAGAACACATAACTAATTATACGAACAGCTTCTGATGTTAGAACTAGAACTATTGGTCATCTTATCCTGTTTCCAGGACATGAATAACACTTAGTTACCTCCACAAATAAGAAATCAACTCAAAAGTATATAATCTCAGTAATTAAAAGACAGAAACTACCTCAGCAGCAACCAAACTTCAGAACTCACCCAGCGTACCACCTAGAACCACATCAGCAACCATTGTGTGTTCCTCAATCAGAATAAGAACAGAACCAAGGTTAGGGCTTATTCAAAACAGAGAATTTAAAGGAAAATTTAATCATTCAGAGAACAAAGAATTCGAAATCTACATTACACAAGTTCCAGGATTTTTATCTCAAATTTCGAAATCATAGCATGTCAATTTCCTAAAACTAAAACGGTGAAGAATGAAGGAATATACATCACATAAAATTCGATCGTGCAGGAACAGCAATTTCTAAACCTAAAAGCAATACAAATTAGGGATATAAGGAATAAAATTTGGGGGATTGATAAGAAATTAAAAATGGATTTCCTAAAATTAGAAAGAAATTGCAAAAGAAAGTGGGGGAAATTTACCTGGAAGTCGCCGGAGATGAGATTTTCGCCGTGGCAGCGACTGATGAGGTGAGCAACAGCGACAGAGAGCGAGAAGGAGACAGAGGCAGATAGCGAGAAGAGAGAATGAAGGAAGACCGAGAGCGAGAAGGAGACAGAGGCAGATAGCGAGAAGAGAGAATGAAGGAAGACAGAGAGCGAGAAGGAGACAGAGACAGATAGCGAGAACAGGGAGAGACGGAACAGATAGTGAAGAAAAGAAGCAGATAGTGAATGAGCGAAGCAGCGAGAGTCGAGCAGTGAGCGAAGCAGCGAAGGTGAAGCAGATCGAGAGGGAAGGCGAGAGCAGATAGTAGAAGGCGAGAGCAGAAGGCGAGAGCAGATAGTAAAAAAAAAGCGGAGCAGATAGTGAAGGAAGTGAAGCAGATCGTGAAAGAGAGGGAGACAGATCGAGTAATTAAGATTTAGGTTAGTATATGAATCTTAGTGGATTGAAATAAATTGGGCTTAATTGGTGTAGAAGATGGGCCGAGAATAAAGAAGTGATGGGCTGCTATGTATAAATCAAATGGGATGGGTAAATAAAATCAGATTGGGCCGAATTACCTAATAGTAGACTGGGCTTGTTTTAATTTCAATAGACTTATTTAATTATGTAGAGTGAGCCCAGTTTAGGGTATAGTAAAAAAAAAATGGATTTAATTATCCCTTCGATTACGGATTAGTATGAAATCCTTAAATGGTTAATAAATAAATATTAACCATTAGAGCTTTGAATAAGCATTCGGATTAGAACTTAATTAACTCGAGTTACCTACCTCGAATGTCGTAATCCCCGTTATTAAACTATTCCGGTTAAGTATCTCGACTAAGTATAGTACCTTGATTAGATAAGATGAGGACTTAGAAAATATATTAGAAAGGTTCGGTAATTAGATAATTATTAGAACTCTTTAATGATGATAGTTGAATTAACAACTAAGGACTCGATTTTAAATCGAGTAATAATTAAGATAATTCATGGAATAATAGCATATTATTTCATTTTCATTAGATATGTCAATTAATACTCACGAAGAGTATTTTTCCTCTTAATCACGATTAAGGTGCTGCGAAAGGAAATCCCAGTCGAGTTACACCGAACTTTCATTAGACGAAGAAGCATAACAGGTAGGCTTTCTTTTTCAAATAAAATCGCATGCGTTGTACCAAAGTATGATTTTCGCTTTAGAATGCTCTAGAATTTAAAATGTTATGAAATATTGCATTGTCGAAAATATTTGTATTTTGGTATGATGCGTATCTGTTGAACAATTAATCGATTTCGGACCTTTAAAGATCTTTATCTTTTGAGGTTAGTGTACACCAGAACCGTGAGTCATCTTAGCGGGTTGGCCGGTTCAGTGTTCGCGGAAAGTGGCCACTTTCCCGACACACAGAATTACAGATATGTTTGATTACTCCAGAACTTAGACTGCGCAGTCGAATTTTTAAGATCACAAGAATTTTAGTGAACATAGGTTCTTTAGTGACAAAATCCCTATGTTGCACTGTATTACGGCAATTGCAAATATATCCGTACGAATGTGATTTCGGCACGTGTTTACTGAGTACTTTCGTACTCAGCCCTGCATATATTTATAAATGTGCAGGTTAAGTCGTGATGACGAAGAGGAAGGCTCAGCGGTGGTTTTGTCAAACTTTTTAATGTTTTTACTCTCGGTGGTTTATATGTCGTCATACATATAAATCCAGATATTGATCCAGTTTCCGCTGCCAGACTTATTTAAGCTTTCAGAATCTAACTGTTATTTTATTCGTGTCGAACCAAGAAATTCAGACTTGTACTCGTCCTTTGTGACTTTAGAAGTAGTTGTGACTTCTCTGATTTCGATCTTGGAAATTCGTTCATGTACTTGTGGTGTCCGTGACACGTAAACCTGTTAAAAACTTACCCTTCGTGGTACGTTTCGTATTTCATCCTTTTATCAATGTTTCGTATCGTTCATTATCCGTATATTTTCTGTTAGTCACGTTTTCCTCGACTTCACTTAGAGAAGTTAAATGGGGACGTGACAAGTCCTCTTTTTTTTTATCTCTCCCACCTAAATAAAAATTTGAGTTTTTTTTTGTAACTTAAATATAAGTTCTATTTTATTTTTACTAGAAATTCAATTTTTTTCATCAATAAGTTGTAATCCCTTCGTCCCAGTAAGGATGACACAAAAATTTTGGGCACGGTTATTAAGAAGAGTGTATAAAGTAGTGTAAGAGTGATACATGTGGTAGGGCCCACACCTTTTTAAAGGGATAAATTTTACTATTTTAGGAATGTGCCAAGCTTAGTGGAACGTCCCAATAAGGGAATTGTGTCAAGCATAGTGGGACAGAGGGAGTATTTTTTACGAAATTCAATAAGCTATATTTTAATGTTTTCATTTTTCTATTATTTGTAAGTTATTATATAGTAAATTAAATTTATATAGATGTTATTTGGATAATCTTCTTTCAAATTTATTTTTTATTTAATTCAATGTCATTTGTGAAAAATAATAATGATCATTATAATAACTCGATATAATGCAAAATATCAAATACTAGATAATTAAAAAATTATATACTATATATTTTAAAGAAAAAAAGTTATTCTCCCTCAAAGGAATAGAAAACATTTATATCTATCTACACAATAAAATAAATTAGAGAAATATAAAAAAAAACAGTTTGAACCATGGAACCGCGGAACTGTCGGTTCCAGAACCGAACCGAAACCGTCTAATTTATTTATTAGTTCGGTTCCGATTTCAATTTTTGGAACCTTAGAACAATTGGTTCGGTTTGGTTCGAATCGAAAACCGAACCATGGGCACCTCTATGAGTGACCTGCTCAAGTGGCCCGCCTTTGATAGGCAGTGCACTGCACCTAATGTGGCTGGCATGGATAAGGTCACTGAGATGACCTGTCCAAGCTCAGGTCAATACCAAAACATCAAGTTCTCCTGCATAGTCCAAGGTTACAAACCTTCCTTGTAATGTTCCGCTATTTCTCTACTAATAGTTTGTGTTTGGAAAATCGGAACAAGAAAGTTTCGTAATAAAATACTAAGGGTATTGGTTAGTTAATCAATATTGGTAACTTTTGCAATATGTATATGGAGATCTTTGAATAATTGTGTAAACTAGACTATGAATTGTGTTATAACATAGCAATTAGATATTAATTATTAGACATATTATAGTTATGAATCTTGTTTAAATATTTATCTTAAGTGTGTTTATTGTAATATTATAATTTAGTTGGGAGATACGATTAGATTCATTAATCATTTCCGAAGTATAGTTAAGAGGGAATATTAGATTGAGGTTTCGGGAGTAAGAAGATGAATAATTAAAAATTTTCCTTACATCTTATTACTTATTTATCACTTGTGTACATGAGGGAACACACACACGTATGGCTTATTGGTAAAGCATAGTATAGAAATATATATATATACGCATAGAAAAAAAAAACTGTATAGTATAGAACTAAAGCATAGTATAAAAAAGGATTAAAAGTGAAGTCTTAGGCTTATAAGTCATGTTCTCAACCAAGAAGCAAGAAATAATATTATGAGTCAATATACAATTAAAACTATAGACACATGCCTATACTTCTAAGTATTAGAGGATAGACAAGAATCACTACCAATCTTGTACATTAATGTAAGATTTCAGCCACTGCCCAAGATCTTATTCAATTGAATGCAACTTAAGAATTTGTCCAAAGTAGAAGTGAAGGGACTGGCTACAGGGGAGAAATAGTAGTTGTACCCTCCCAGCACCTCGCCTCTTCGCACTTCACCTGCAAGAGAAGGAGAATATCAAATTAAAGCAACCTCCAAAGTCAAGATTGAGAGCAGAGATAGGTTTAGAAGTAGGCTGTGATATAGAGATAAAGAGCTGCTATATTGTAAACCCACCCAGAAACACTCTTTTATATCCCATCTTACTGCATACTTCCTCTACCACTTCAACACACGTACGTAGAAGCATACTTCCACTCAAGAGAAAAGCTTACTCACCCCAAATTCAGTTTGAAGGACAGCAAGGTAAGCCTAAGACTAACCTATCAGTTTAAGTGTTGGGCTCCAACTGAAACACTTCACCTTGTTTTCTTTTCAAGAACTCAGTTTCTTACCCACTAAGCCTTTTACAGAATAGCTCTTACACCCACCCGAGAAGTCACCCGATTCATTCCCATTCAGAATTTTCAGAAGTATTAAGGTAAACACAGACCCAAGCATTCAGTTGTGTTCTCTTTAGTGTTTAAATAGAAGGTTTAAAACTGAGTTAAGCATGCAAAACATAGAATTTCTAAATAAATTTCAGATTTTAGAATATTTACACTGATTTCAGGACACACATGCTTGTTATTAGGTATTCAGAATCAAAACAGCTCCCATAGACCTTTATATACTTATGAACATATGTATTCCGATTTAGAACTGGAACATACTCAATATATTTATATGTATATTAACTCCAGCATGTGATAAACCAACTCAAGAGTTAATAAAATCTCAGAAATTAAAACAGAAACTACCTCATATGGAAACCAATTTCCAGAACCCTTCCAACGAGCAACCATTACATTCCTCAGTCAGAACAAGAGTAAAACCCAGTCAGTAATTGATTAAAACTAAATAAATCAGAGCTTAGAAATCCTAAATAAACCGAAGCCTTCCATTTTTTTCCCCAAACCGTAAATAAAAGAAGAAGTCCGAATGGATGCAGAGTCAAGCCATAATTTGGCGAATTGGTTAAAACCGAACTTAAAGGAAAGTTAATCATACAGAGAACTAAGACTTTAATATCTCAGATACAAGAATTTCTAGTTTGTAACCCAAAATTTAACAGCAGAGCTTGCTAAATTCTGAAACCAAAACTAAAGAAGGAGAAGAACATGCATCGCAGTATGAACCTGAAAATTTTAAAGAACAGAAATAAAAGTTTACCTGGAAGAAGAAGCTAAGGATTTCAGTCTGTAGAGCCCCGATGACCACCCCACCGTCCAAACACTCTGTTACTGATCGAGAGGAAAAAGCAGAGGGTAAGGATTTAAGAAGTTCTAACCAAATTTCTGAATAGAAACCTAAAAATCTAAACATGTAAGAACAGCATGTCGAAACCTAAAACGAGTACAGAAATTGATGGGAATAAGGAAAAATTTGGGAGATTTATGAGAACTAAAAAATTGGATTTCCTAAAACTGGAATGAAATTGAAAGAGAAAGAGGGGAGGATTACCTTGAAGTCGATGGAGAGATCGAAGAATAAGAAATATAGTGTTGTTGGTGGCAATCAGCAGCGAGAAGAAAGAATGAAGGAAGCAGATAGTGAATGAGGAAGGGCGAGCAGCAGCGAGAGGGAATAAAGAGGAAGCAGATAGGGAAAACTAGAAACCAATTGAGAAGAGGCGACCACTATCTGTTTGGGGAGAAGCAGATCGATGTAGGAACAGCTAGAGTTAGGATAGTTAGAAACAATTCATGGGTTGGGGTTTGGGTTTAGTTGTTTGGGCTGAAAATAGATAACCTAATGGGCTATTTAATAATAAGAAGGAATGGGCCAACAATACAATTAGTATTGGGCTGAAATTGCTAATGGGCTAGACTAGTAATTAAATTTAGTCGGGGCCCAGATTCTTAGTGGAATCGATCTGAATTATAATAAACGGACTGGGCTCCGAAATAAAAGTCAAATCGGACTGTAAAACATATAATTGGACGAACCTAATATTTTCGTTTCACAACATGGGCATTGATTAAATAAATAGAACAACTAAGATTTAATTCTTAGGAATTGACTTAAATCTTAGAAATTAGAGATAAACTAGTTGGGTTTACTATAAATCGGTTTAAAACCCACATAAATTAGTTAAACCAAGCTGAATAAGAAATGGGAATTTATCCGGTTACCGAGAAAGTTCTTAATCAATAATTAATTATTTTCGAATAAGTTATCTCGACTTATTATAGAACCTTAATTAGATAAGATGACTTAGAAAATATATTAGGGAAATTCAATAATTAGATAATTGTTAGAACACTTTAATAATGATAGTTGCTTTACCTACTAAGGACTCGATTTTAAATCGAGTAATAATTAGAATAATTCATGAAATAATAGCACATTATTTCATTTTAATTAGATACGTCAATTAATACTCACGAAGAGTATTTTTCCTCTTAATTTCGATTAAGGCTCAGCGAAGGTGAACTTCAGTCGCTTTACACCAGATTATCGTTAGACGAAGAAGCACATCAGGTAGGCTTTCTTTTACAAATCAAATCGTATGCGTTGTACCAAAGTATGATTTTCGCTTTAGAATGCTTAGAATTTAAAATGTTATGAAGTATTGCATTGTCGAAAATGTTTATATTTTGGTATGATGCGTATCTGTTGAACAATTAATCGATTTCGGGCTTTTAAAGATTTTATCTTTTAAAGCTAGTGTACACCAGAACCGTGAGTCATCTTAGCGGGTTGGCCGGTTTAGTGTTCGCGGAAAATGGCCACTTTCCCGACACACAGAATTATAGATATGTTTGATTACTCCAGAACTTACACTGGGCAGTCGAACTTTTAAGATCACAAAAAGAATTTAGTGAACATAGGTTCTTTAGTGATAAAATCCCTATGTTGCACTGTATTACGGCAATTGCAAATATATCAGTACGAATGTGATTTCGGCATGTGTTTACTGAGTACTTTCGTACTCAACCCTGCATATATTTATAAATGTGCAGGTTAAGTCGTGATGACGAAGTGGAAGGCTCAGCGGTGGTTTTTGTTGAACTTTAAATGTTTTTACTCTCGGTGGTTTATATGTCGTCATACATGTAAATCTAGATATTGATCCAGTTTCCGCTGCCAGACTTTTGTCTTAGATCCAAGAACTTATTAGCTATCTATCTTGACTTCGAACTATGTATCTCAGATTTGTACTCGTACACGGTGTTTCCTTGATGTTATTTTAAATCCCTGATGATTTCGAACGTTAAGTTCTCATTGATGTATTGGACTTCGGTCACACAACTCTATCGAAATCATTCTCTTTTGTTGTACGTTCCACGTTTCATCTGTCTATCAAAGCTTTCGTTTAGTTTTCTTTATCCGTTTTCCCAATTAGTCACGTTTTCCTCGATTTTATTTAGAGAAATAAAATGGGGACGTGACAGAGTGGTATCAGAGTAATTTTTGTGCTTGAAACCTGAGAGTCTTTTGAAACCCGTGTCTAGTATTGTTCCACTAGACATCTGAAAGGAGTTGACAAAAACCCGAGCATTTCCGTGCATCACACGCAACGAGGAGAAGCCAAGCAGTTCATTTATATACGAACGCGTTAGAACGGACAGAATCCGTTACTTCAATTTCCGAGAATAGAAATACAAGTTCTTTGGTGAACTTGGAACGATTTTTGTATGTTTTCTTTGATAAAAAGAAAACATAGACGAGAGTTTTGAAGAAAACTTTCACAGTTACTCGGAAACGAGAACATTCCAACTAAAGCCAAATCCTAACCTACGAGAAGAAGAAAAGGAAAAAGACCTTTCCTTTCTTAAACGCCAATCTAGAAAAGGGTTCGATTCAGTAATGTATCGTTCCTAGCAGCAATAAAATTTAGAAAGGGATAGTTTAGTATTAATCAGTAAGTAAAATAAAGTACCATAAGCTAATAAGTTACAGAAATGAGAAATACTTTAAAAGTTATACTAAGAAAGTATACTATACTAAAAGATTGTGAAGTTTTAAAGTGTTTAGAATCAATCGAAAGCGCTTTAGCACTCAACTAGACTATATAGATATAGAATGTGACTAGATGAAACTGATTGAAATTTTTCCTTTCTTTCTCTAGATGGCGAGGATGATACGTACGGCTAGGAAGAGAGTATCGCCGAGAGCTTTCCCGGCTATGATATTGAGAGCTTACCAGACATACGCACCGTGCATGGGAGATGACTTAGGAGAGTTCCTAGCTCATTACAGGAGGATGTGGGAGGCAGCCCTACCTCATGGTGCCTCAGGCCTAGACGGGATCTTGCGATTGATCCAGCTGCTGCCTATCGACTGGCAGGGATGGGCCAGGATGCTATCACAAGACTTCATCTACCCGGTAGGCAGGAGTTTCGATTGGGAGGGGGACTTCCCGAGGTTTATTGCTACACTCCACTACCACTATGACGCATTTGGTAGAGCGCCGATGGGACCCTATATCCTACCCGGAGATTTAGCACCTGTTGGCGACATGCCGGATGGGTGGGTTCCACTACCTCCAGCCTATCTTCCGATCGGAGTGATTCCGTTAGCACCAATACCCAGTTTTCAGTACCCACCGCACGTACCAGCGATCCCAGCAAGACACGATGCTGAGGCAGGACCGTCCCGACCAGTGAGAGAGACCCGATCACCACCACCGTGCCCTAGAGCACCGACGGCATACCCTATGTCCACATCCACTTTGGGACGCATGCTGAGCGTCGAGCGTGAGACGCCGAGGGCGAGGAACAAGGGCAAGGCCCCAGCCACGACCGACTCCGAAGACGGCTGCACCCGAGCCGGACCATCCACAGCTACTACCAGCGGGAGTTCTCGGAAGAGGGAGCTATTCCCGGATCCCAGTACCTTCTACGCTAGAATGGTGCGTAGGATAGCCGAGTTGGAGAACCCGGCGAGGAGGAGCGAGGAGAGTGAGGACCCCAGGGAGTGGGAAGACCCGGAGGGAGACTCCGACTGGGAGCAGGGATGCTAGTCAGGTTGAGGCTCCACGGACTCGACGACTCGCCCGCGTGGGGAGATCTAGTGCTGGTCGAGGAGGAGGAGATGATGTTCATCAGAGACGAGTCACGTGTTTAGACCGTTCTGATTTTGTAGTTGTTTTTATGTATTTCTTTTGACGGAAACGTGGATTCGGTAAGGACCGTTCCGTAACATTTGCATATTTATATATTATATTTTTTTTTGTGTATTATGTGATGCCACATAGGATAGTGAGCATCGTAGCGCGTACATTATAGGTACGATTTTGGAAATGATTGTATCGAAGACCTCAAGGAGGCAAAATTTTCCTATAATATATATAGACTTTAGTAGAAATTGCAGTGATTTAGAACTATTATCGATAATAGCTGTACTTTTATAACATATGTAGTAATCGCGTGAAATCTTCATAAAAGAAAATTTTATATATATAGCATTGGGACTGTCAGAAATAGGTATTTGAAATAAAGATTTTCGCCAAGTTCTAAAATTTAGTAGAAATAAACATATGCGTATATAGATATATGTCTTATTAATGAGAATTTACTTAGCAGAATGCCACCTAGAAGAGCGGGACGGCCAAGAAGCGGAGGCAGAGGAAGAGGTCCTAGAATTGCCGAGGGAGGGCCTAAAATCGAACGGGAACAAACTCCACCCCTACCACTACCGGAACGCAGGATCGAAGAACTATTTCTGAGGCAAAACCCACCGGTTTTCAACGGAATGGGGGATCCAGCGGAGGCAGAACTTTGGGTGCGAGCCCTGTAACGCATATTCAATTTCCTGCGCTGTACCGATCAGGAGCGCATGCCCTGCGTCACCTTCCAACTGACCGGATCGGCTGATTTCTGGTGGGAAGCACGCAGGAAGATTATGACTCCTGATCAGCTAGCGAATCTGACTTGGGAAGACTTTAAGATGGGGATATACGACAAATATATTCCGAAGAGTTACCGTAAACGAAAGGAGGCAGAGTTCTACAATTTAAAGCAAGGGAGGATGACTGTCACAGAGTACGATCGGACGTTCTGTGACATGGCGAGATATGCACCGGAGCAAGTTGATACAGATTAGAAGATGGCTGAGAAGTTTTGTGCGGGGCTAAGGCACGAGATAAGGATGGCGTTGGCGAGCCATGGGGGATTGTCCTACACCGAATCCCTAAACCGAGCTTTGGATATTGAAGCTGCGATGCCAGTGGAAAGGTCCACACCTACTGCAACACCAGTATCCGCCCAACCGCAATCCCAAGGCTACAAGGGAAAGCGTAAATGGGAGGATAACAGGAATGACTCAACTGTGAGGAAGCCATGGGAAGGACCAGCACGATCCCAAAATTTCTCAAAACCGAACCCGACTGTCCAAAAAGGGAACTATCCACAGAAGTTCCCTACCTGTCCCAAATGCAAGAAGATGCATGGGGGAATATGCAAGGCAGGCAGCGAGGGATGCTTTGTGTGTGGACAGAAAGGGCATTTTGCCAACCATTGCCCCACACGGCAGCAAGGTACGGGCGCAAGGTCTAGTCAGACGGCGCCGAACCAGCAGGTTAGGGCTATTCAAGCTCAACCCCTCAGACAGCAACCACCTCAACAGCCACCACCACCTCCACCACTACCACCTCATTATCAACCCCGGCAACACCAGAAGCAGTCGTACCAGGCGAGGGCTTACGCAATAAAGTAGAAGCAGCCTGAGGGAAATCAGGGAAACCTGATAGGTATGGGAAACCTCCTCAACACTCTAGTAATTATTCTGTTTGATACTGGAGCTTCCCACTCGTTTATTGCCAAAGCATGTGTAGATAACTTAAGACTGGAACTAGAACCGTTAGAGATATCCCTGAGAGTTTCTTCACCTTTGGGAGGAACTACGACTCTTACACACTCTTCCTCTAATCTGAGTTTGGAGTTAGGATCACTTAAAGTCTTGTGAACAACCTTAGTGTAATTCCGATGAGCGATTTGGATATAATCCTAAGAATGGATTGGCTAGCCGAAAACTATGCCACGATTCTCTGCAAAGAGAGACAAATATCGTTCAAACCCCCAGAAAAGGAACCCACGAGCTTTCACGGGATCGCCATAAACAGGAAGAAGGCGATTATCTCAGTACTGCAAGCTGCTAAGCTAGTAAGGAAAGGATGTTCATCCTACCTAGTGTACTTGAAGGGAGAGGAGAACGAGGAAAGAAAACTTGAAGATGTAGCCATTGTGCGGGAGTACCCAGATGTATTTCCTGACGAGTTTCCAGGATTGCCACCTGATAGATAGTTAGAATTCACGATTGATTTGGAACCAGGATCAGCCCCGGTATCCAAAGCACCTTACAGGATGGCCCCTAAGGAGTTGGAAGAACTCAAGATACAACTCCAGGAGTTGTTAGACTTAGGATTCATCCAACCCAGTGTATCCCCTTGGGGAGCACCAGTACTCTTTGTCAAGAAGAAGGACGGAACCTTGAGGATGTGCATAGACTACAGAGAGTTGAATAAGTTGACACTCAAGAACCGATATCCTTTACCAAGGATAGATGATTTGTTTGATCAACTCAAGGGAGCGTGTATCTTCTCAAAAGTAGATTTGAGATCAGGATACCATCAGCTGAAGATCCGATCAGAAGATGTCCCTAAAACTGCTTTTCGAACCCGGTATGGTCACTATGAGTTTATAGTGATGCCGTTCGGATTAACCAACGCACCTGCGGTGTTCATGGACCTGATGAACCGCGTGTTTCACCCTTACCTTGACAAGTTCGTCTTGATCTTCATAGATGATGTTCTTATCTATTCAAAGGATGAGAAGGAACATGAGCAACATCTAAAGATCACCCTAGAAACCCTCAGAAACGAGAAATTCTATGCTAAATTCAGCAAGTGTGAATTTTGGCTTAGAGAGGTGATGTTTCTTGGACACATTGTTTCGGCAGAGGGAATCAAAGTAGATCCGGTTAAGGTAGAAGCTGTTCGCGAATGGAAGTCGCCGACAACCCCCAATGAAATTTGGAGTTTCTTAGGATTGGCTGGATACTACCGAAGATTCATCGAAGGATTTTCCAAGATAGCACGGCCGATGACGCAGCAACTGCGAAAAGGAATCAAGTTCACGTGGTCTCCAGAATGTGAAACCAGTTTTCAGATTTTGAAAGAAAAATTGACTACCGCCCCGATACTGGCAGTCCCCGAATCCAATAAGGAATATGTAGTCTATACGGACGCATCTAAGAATGGATTGGGATGTGTTTTGATGCAAGAGGGAAAAGTTATAGCCTATGCATCACGCCAATTGAGGCCGCACGAGCTGAACTACCCAACTCACGACCTGGAGTTAGCTGCCGTTGTGCATGCCTTGAAAATTTGGAGACATCATCTCTACGGAGTTCGATGCGAAATTTTCACGGATCACAAAAGTCTTAAATACTTCTTCGAGCAGAAAGAACTTAATATGAGGCAAAGGAGATGGCTCGAATTAGTAAAAGATTATGATTGTGGTATAAACTATCACCCAGGAAAGGCTAATGTAGTAGCTGATGCCTTGAGCCGTAAAAGTTCCTCGAAGCTTGCATTTATTCTAACTCGAGAGAATGAACTCGTGAAAGAATTTGAGAAAATGCATTTGGAAATTCTACCACCACCCGAGACTGTGGGAGGAATTCTAGCAACATTGACAGTAGAACCTGACTTGAGGAGTAAGATCCTAATTGCACAAAGGAAGGATGAAAAGCTCGAGAAGATACGCTTGAAAGTCAGAAATGACGATGCAGCAGGTTATCACGAAGAGGTTGATAATGTGATAACCTTTGAGGGAAGACTATATATTCCCCATAGTGAGGAACTCAAGCAAGAAATCCCGAGTGAAGCTCATGATACGCTATATACTGCCCACCCAGGAAGTACAAAGATGTACCAGGATTTAAAGAGGAAATTCTGGTGGGACGGTATGAAGAGGGACATTGCTTCGTTTGTAGAGCGATGTTTAGCGTGCCAGCAAGTGAAGGCTCTACATCAGCGGCCCTATGGCAAATTGCAACCATTAGAGATTCTGGAATGGAAATGGGAGCATATCGCCATGGACTTCGTTACAGGATTGCCCAGATCTAAGTGAGGAAACACTGCTATTTGGGTAATAGTAGATCGCCTTACAAAGTGCGCCCACTTTATTCCTATAATGACAACTTATGGGTCAGATAAGTTATCTCAATTGTATGTACGCGAGATCGTACGACTACATGGCGTGCCTGTATCAATTACCTCAGATCGAGACTCGAAGTTTACATCCAGATTCTGGATGAGTCTCCAGAAGGAATTAGGCACGAGGCTAAATTTCAGTACCGCATTCCACCCTCAGACCGACGGACAATCGGAGAGAACGATTCAAACCCTCGAAGATATGTTGAGGACGATGGTTCTCGATAGAGGTGGAAGCTGGGAAGCGATACTACCACTAATTGAATTTGCCTACAACAACAGCTATCAGGCAACCATAGAGATGGCACCGTATGAAGCGCTATATGGAAAGAAGTGTAGGTCGCCACTCTATTGGGATGAAGTCGGAGAAAGAGCAATAACAGGCCCAGACTCAGTCAGCGAGATGATTGAAATTGTCAGACAGATCAGAGAAAGAATCAAGGAAGCTCATAATAGGCAGAAGTCATATGCTGACACCCGGAGAACCGATCTACAGTTTGGAATAGGAGACAAGGTTTTCTTGAAAGTATCTCCTTCCAAGGGAATAACCAGATTCGGCGTTAAAGGAAAACTGAGAACCCGTTTTATTTGACCATACGAGATTCTGGAAAGAATAGGTCCAGTAGCATATAGACTAGCACTGCCGCCGAGTTTTGGAAACGTTCACAACGTTTTCCACGTGTCACAACTCAAAAAATATGTGTTTGACCAGAAACACGTTATTTATCAGGAAGAGATGATTTTACAACCGGACTTGACTTACGAAGAAAGACCCGAAGCTATAATAGATCAGAAAGTGCATGAACTTCGAAATAAGTCAATCAAGATGGTTAAAGTGCTATGGAAGCATCACGGGCAAGAAGAAGCCACTTGGGAGCTTGAAGATAAGATGAAAGAAAAATACCCCGAGTTGTTTAAATAGAATGTACAAATTTCGGGACGAAATTTCTTTTAGAGGGGAAGAATGTAATGTTCCGCTATTTCTCTACTAATAGTTTGTGTTTGGAAAATCGGAACAAGAAAATTTCGTAATAAAATACTAAGGGTATTGGTTAGTTAATCAATATTGGTAACTTTTGCAATATGTATATAGAGATCTTTGAATAATTGTGTAAACTAGACCATGAATTGTGTTATAACATAGCAATTAGATATTAATTATTAGACATATTATAGTTATGAATCTTGTTTAAATATTTATCTTAAGTGTGTTTATTGTAATATTATAATTTAGTTGGGAGATACGATTAGATTTATTAATCATTTCCGAAGTATAGTTAAGAGGGAATATTAGATTGAGGTTTCGGGAGTAAGAAGATGAATAATTAGAAATTTTCCTTACATCTTATTACTTGTTTATCACTTGTGTACATGAGGGAACACACACACGTATGGCTTATTGGTAAAGCATAGTATAGAAATATATATATATACGCATAGAAAAAAAAAACTGTATAGTATAGAACTCTATATATATACATGCTGCTGCAGTAATGAAAAGGATTAAAAGTGAAGTCTTAGGCTTATAAGTCATGTTCTCAACCGAGAAGCAAGAAATAATATTATGAGTCAATATACAATTAAAACTATAGACACATGCCTATACTTCTAAGTATTAGAGGATAGACAAGAATCACTACCAATCTTGTACATTAATGTAAGATTTCAGCCACTGCCCAAGATCTTATTCAATTGAATGCAATTTAAGAATTTGTCCAAAGTAGAATTGAAGGGACTGGCTACAGGGGAGAAATAGTAGTTGTACCCTCCCAGCACCTCTCCTCTTCGCACTTCACCTGCAAGAGAAGGAGAATATCAAATTAAAGCAACCTCCAAAGTCAAGATTGAGAGCAGAGATAGGTTTAGGATTAGGCTGTGATATAGATATGAACTCAAGTGTCTAGTTGTGGTTTAATTTAGATAAAGAGCTGCTATGTTGTAAACCCACCCAGAAACACTCTTTTATATCCCATCTTACTGCATACTTCCTCTACCACTTCAACACACATACGTAGAAGCATACTTCCACTCAAGAGAAAAGTTTACTCACCCCAAATTCAGTTTGAAGGACAGCAAGGTAAGCCTAAGACTAACCTATCAGTTTAAGTGTTGGGCTCCAACTGAAACACTTCACCTTGTTTTTTTTTCAAGAACTCAGTTTCTTACCCACTAAGCCTTTTACAGAATAGCTCTTACACCCACCCGAGAAGTCACCCGATTCATTCCCATTCAGAATTTTCAGAAGTATAAAGGTAAACACAGACCCAAGCATTCAGTTGTGTTCTCTTTAGTGTTTAAATAGAAGGTTTAAAACTGAGTTAAGCATGCAAAACATAGAATTTCTAAATAAATTTCAGATTTTAGAATATTTACACTGATTTCAGGACACACATGCTTGTTATTAGGTATTCAGAATCAAAACAGCTCCCATAGACCTTTATATACTTATGAACATATGTATTCCGATTTAGAACTGGAACATACTCAATATATTTATATGTATATTAACTCCAGCATGTGATAAACCAACTCAAGAGTTAATAAAATCTCAGAAATTAAAACAGAAACTACCTCATATGGAAACCAATTTCCAGAACCCTTCCAACGAGCAACCATTACATTCCTCAGTCAGAACAAGAGTAAAACCCAGTTAGTAATTGATTAAAACTAAATAAATCAGAGCTTAGAAATCCTAAGTAAACCGAAGCCTTCCATTTTTTTTCCCCAAACCGTAAATAAAAGAAGAAGTCCGAATGGATGCAGAGTCAAGCCATAATCTGGCAAATTGGTTAAAACCGAACTTAAAGGAAAGTTAATCATACAGAGAACTAAGACTTTAATATCTCAGATACAAGAATTTCTAGTTTGTAACCCAAAATTTAACAGCAGAGCTTGCTAAATTCTAAAACCAAAACTAAAGAAGGAGAAGAACATGCATCGCAGTATGAACCCGAAAATTTTAAAGAACAGAAATAAAAGTTTACCTGGAAGAAGAAGCTAAGGATTTCAGTCTGTAGAGCCCCGATGACCACCCCACCGTCCGAACACTCTGTTACTGATCGAGAGGAAAAAGCAGAGGGTAAGGATTTAAGAAGTTCTAACCAAATTTCTGAATAGAAACCTAAAAATCTAAACATGTAAGAACAGCATGTCGAAACCTAAAAGGAGTACAGAAATTGATGGCAATAAGGAAAAATTTGGGAGATTTATGAGAACTAAAAAATTGGATTTCCTAAAACTGGAATGAAATTGAAAGAGAAAGAGGGGAGGATTACCTTGAAGTCGATGGAGAGATCGAAGAATAGGAAATATAGTGTTGTTGGTGGCAAGCAGCAGCGAGAAGAAAGAATGAAGGAAGCAGATAGTGAATGAGGAAGGGCGAGCAGCAGCGAGAGGGAAGAAAGAGGAAGCAGATAGGGAAAACTAGAAACCAATTGAGAAGAGGCGACCACTATCTGTTTGGGGAGAAGCAGATCGATGTAGGAACAGCTAGAGTTAGGATAGTGAGAAACAATTCATGGGTTGGGGTTTGGGTTTAGTTGTTTGGGCTGAAAATAGATAACCTAATGGGCTATTTAATAATAAGAAGGAATGGGCCAACAATACAATTAGTATTGGGCTGAAATTGCTAATGGGCTAGACTAGTAATTAAATTTAGTCGGGGCCCAGATTCTAAGTGGAATCGATCTGAATTATAATAAACGGACTGGGCTCCGAAATAAAAGTCAAATCGGACTGTAAAACATATAATTGGACGAACCTAATATTTTCGTTTCACAACATGGGCATTGATTAAATAATTAGAACAACTAAGATTTAATTCTTAGGAATTGACTTAAATCTTAGAAATTAGAGATAAACTAGTTGGGTTTACTATAAATCGGTTTAAAACCCACATAAATTAGTTAAACCAAGCTGAATAAGAAATGAGAATTTATCCGGTTACTTGAAAGTTCTTAATCAATAATTAATTATTTTTGAATAAGTTATCTCGACTTATTATAGAACCTTAATTAGATAAGATGACTTAGAAAATATATTAGGGAAATTCAATAATTAGATAATTGTTAGAACACTTTAATAATGATAGTTGCTTTACCTACTAAGGACTCGATTTTAAATCGAGTAATAATTAGAATAATTCATGAAATAATATCACATTATTTCATTTTAATTAGATACGTCAATTAATACTCACGAAGAGTATTTTTCCTCTTAATTTCGATTAAGGCTCAGCGAAGGTGAACTTCAGTCGCTTTACACCAGATTATCGTTAGACGAAGAAGCAATTCAGGTAGGCTTTCTTTTACAAATCAAAATCGTATGCGTTGTACCAAAGTATGATTTTCGCTTTAGAATGCTTAGAATTTAAAATGTTATGAAGTATTGCATTGTCGAAAATGTTTATATTTTGGTATGATGCGTATCTGTTGAACAATTAATCGATTTCGGGCTTTTAAAGATTTTATCTTTTAAAGCTAGTGTACACCAGAACCGTGAGTCATCTTAGCGGGTTGGCCGGTTCAGTGTTCGCGGAAAATGGCCACTTTCCCGACACACGGAATTATAGATATGTTTGATTACTCCAGAACTTACACTGGGCAGTCGAACTTTTAAGATCACAAAAAGAATTTAGTGAACATAGGTTCTTTAGTGACAAAATCCCTATGTTGCACTGTATTACGGCAATTGCAAATATATCAGTACGAATGTGATTTCGGCATGTGTTTACTGAGTACTTTCGTACTCAACCCTGCATATATTTATAAATGTGCAGGTTAAGTCGTGATGACGAAGTGGAAGGCTCAGCGGTGGTTTTTGTTGAACTTTAAATGTTTTTACTCTCGATGGTTTATATATCGTCATACATGTAAATCTAGATATTGATCCAGTTTCCGCTGCCAGACTTTTGTCTTAGATCCAAGAACTTATTAGCTATCTATCTTGACTTCGAACTATGTATCTCAGATTTGTACTCGTTCACGGTGTTTCCTTGATGTTATTTTAAATCCCTGATGATTTCGAACGTTAAGTTCTCATTGATGTATTGGACTTCGGTCACACAACTCTATCGAAATCTTTCTCTTTTGTTGTACGTTCCACGTTTCATCTGTCTATCAAAGCTTTCGTTTAGTTTTCTTTATCCGTTTTCCCAATTAGTCACGTTTTCCTCGATTTTATTTAGAGAAATAAAATGGGGACGTGACATTCCTGGTCAATTCACCTCCATCAAGTCAATACCATCGACTTGATCCACCGGCATGCATCCCATTGACCTTGTATCATCAAGTGCGATGGATGTTGCTAAGGCGTTACGACATGATGAGATACTTGGTGGTCCAAATGATGCTAATATTAAAATTCATACACGAGATAATATTTTGATTAAGGGTTTAGGAAATCTAGTTGCATCAATCGTTCAAAGTAAATATCTTTCTTACATTACTGACTTTGTAGATACAAGTTATCTACAAGAAAGATCAATTTTGGCTTCAACTTTGGATATTGTTGAATTTGTTAATCAACATATGATTGATATGAATAATGTTGAAGGACAATTATATTGAAGTTCTAATTTAATGTGTAAATCAAATTCAAAATATTATATCTGAATCAAATAATGTTGAAGGACAATTACATCTGAATCATTGAACATCAAAAAATATTATGGTATTCCAAATCATGAGTTCTACTTGAAAATGTGAACTCATTTCATGTTGCTTAGAAACATTGACCTTGCAAACAAATTGTGTAATGACACTCGATTGATGATAATGCGACTTGGTAATCATGTTTTTGAAGAAAAAAAAATGACATAATACGGAACAAAAGGTATTGTTTCCACGACATCGATATCCACTTATTGTATCTTATGCAATGACTATCAACAAAAGTTATGGTCAATCCATTTCACATGTTGATTTGTTTTCACATAAGCATGTATTTACATATGGCAATTGTATGTTACTATTTCTAGAGTTTGTAGTCATATTAGTTTGAAAATATAAATATTTGAAAATCATATTAATGATTCTAAACTTACTACCAATTTTGTATACGAAAAGTATATTAAAATTTATAAATTTTGAATATGACTTTTTAATGAGACTATTAATGTTCTGATATATTTATTGTTATTTTATGTAAATAATACATATTTATTGTTGTACAATTATTTTACTTTTGTAATTTTAATATATTTATATTTTAGTTATTAATTGTTGATAAATTCCAATAATATTTTATTAATTATAAAATTTATATTGATTTCATCCCTATTAAATGAAATATATTTTTTTTATTTATCTTAACATAAAGAAAGAATATAAATTTCATTTGAGATAGCCAAAATATTGCACAATGGTTTCTTAGGTAGAAATCATAAGCTACATATTTGATTTTGTGTTTGGTACGAGTGCAATACTAGTTTAGCTTTAAAACAACAAGAAATATTACAAATCCGAGTTCCAAATCTCGTAGTAGTATTTTAGAGCATAAAATATTTACGGAAGACAAAAATTCCAAATAAAACTAAAAAAATGATAAATTTTGGAATATTTGTTATCTTTATTTGGTTAAAATGATTGAGTTACTTTTTCTGTCAAACTTAATTGAATGATTTTTCATTATTACAGTATATATTAATTGCATATAATAAAACATTTGTTTCATGTTCATATCGATGATTATCTAAGCTTAGGTTGCTAATATATAGATCTAATCGTCGCCGACACAAAATATAGCTCTTTCCCCATAAAATCATTATTATACTTACAAAGAGTAGACCGATTTTATAATTAGTGAAGTAATAAAATAACAAGTAGTATAATGTAAGAGTTGGGCCATAAAATTATATTCAGTTTCTCTAATTTTAATCAGCTGATAATGGGTAAAAGTACCCAATTCTTAAATGGCTCATGTATAAAATAACCAAAACATAAAGACACATGCACAAAATATCCACTTTTTATTAAAAAAAGAAAAGATTCTCTCATTATTGTCTTGTTTTCCTCAAAAGTGTTAGTTAAAATTTAAATGATAACATCATTATTGTAGTTTGACCAACAATTCTCCCAACTCCAAATTAAATATTCTCTCTAGCATATCAATACCTCATTCGGTTTCAAGCTCGATCTCATCCATCTGAAGAGATTTTTGCCAAAAAAATAGGTATTCACTCATTAAACTCTATTTTATTCGGTAAAAATGCACAACCGGTGGCAAAAGTGCAACCACCGGTGGCCATAGGACCACCGGTTGTTGCCTAATTTTGGCCATTTACCACCGGTTGTAGTGTAACATAGGTGGAAACATGGTTTCCACCTATTTTACATCACAACCGGTGGAAAAAGTGCAACAACCGGTGGCCGTAGGACCACCGGTTGTTGCCTAATTTTCGCTTTTTACCACCAGTTGTTTCCACCTATTTTACATCACAACCGGTCGTACAAGTACCAACCACCGGTGGTCCTTGGCCACCGGTTGTTCCATGTTTTTCACCTCCAGCGACCGGTTGTCATTGTTTCAGCTTTTAAAGCATTTTTAAAACCTTAATCAACGACAACCGGTTGAAATCAAGCATCCACCGGTGGATACAGCATGTTTTATAGCTCTTTCAATCTTTGTAGTTGCTAATTTATTATAAATGTCGATGCAGATGGAGGAATACATGTACGTGACCGTGAAAACTGGGGGAACTTGGGTCGGGTGTACGTACACGGATGGTGAGGATAGGATAGCACCTCTCCCGATGAATAAAATCACGATATCATGTTTGAGAGGCTGCATTGAGTACATGTGGAGTTCACTTGGCACACAATACGAGATCTCCTATTTGTCTAGATCGAGGAATGGTCGGCTTATCAAATTTCGAATGACCACCGATCAAGAACTCCAAGTTTTGTGTAGGAACCACCCGTCTCCTATAGTGTATGTCGATTTCGCTGTGTCGTCTTATGAAGTAGGCGGGACATCGCGAAATACTGACTGGATGGATGATCTCGACGACATCAGAAGGGTCGCGGCATCTTCCGAATGGTTTCACCAGCCAACTGGAATTCCTGATCTGAACACGTGTCCAGATGAAGATGGTGACGATGACGATGATGATGATGATGATTATGTAGCTTCTGAAGGTAGTTCTGAGCGTTCTTCGTCCATTTCCGAAGAAGAACGACTCGGTGCTTTGAATAGTTCTACATTCGCCGAATTCGCAGCATAGATGCACGAGGCAGGAGGTATGAGAAGAGTCCTTGAGATGATGTATCCGGATGTCGATGGTGATGTGGAGTACAATCCTAACACAGAAGGTTGTTTAAGTAATTGGATGGTTCCATTGATCCCTCCTAATGCTCTGACATCGACATGTGACGTGTTGGTCGAGGAAAACCCTACACTTGAAGAATTAGCGGAGGGGTCGATCTACAACGACAAGGAAGACTTGAATATTGCTGTTGTAATGTGGAACCTGGAGAGAAGAGCTGAGTACCTAGTCATTAGATCAGACACATATCGACTGCACTGGGTCTGCAAATTGTCTTCTGACTGCTCGTTCATGCTGCGTGCTCATTGTCATGGAGGTATGTGGGCCGTGTCGCAGTTTTGCGCACATCACACATGTGTGGATGACATAGCTAATATTGCTCCGAGAAAGGTTCACTCGAAGGTGATAGGTGCTTATTTTGCAAAGAAGATGCGCAATGCAAATGAGATCATGAGACCGAAGGCTATTCAGGAGGAGCTTAGGAGGTGTTTCGGCATGGATGTGAGTTACGATGTTGCGCTCAGGGGGAGGAATCAAGCTTTGGAGATGATTTACGGCAAGTATCAGGAGTCATTCCAGCTGTTGCCTGGGTATCTGCATATGCTTAAAGTGATGAATCAAGGTACACTCACTGATCTCGATGTCGGCCCTGATGGTAGATTTAGACATTTATTTGTCGCTCTTGGAGCTTGTAGAGCCGTGTTTGCTTTGTGCATGAGGCCTGTGATAGTCGTGGATGGCACTCACCTTAAGGGCAAGAACAATGGTATCCTATTTGTTGCAGTAACGAAGGATGCAAACGAGCATGTGTTCCCATTGGCATTTGGTATTGGGCCGATAGAGAATCACGAGTCTTGGTTATGGTTTCTTTCTAGAGTAAAGAGCGCGTATGGTAGCACGCCGAATACCGTGGTTGTATCTGATGCACACGTGTCGATTGAGCATGCCGTCGGCATCGTGTTTCCTGAAGCGAAACACTATTTGTGCTACTATCATCTTAGCGGCAAGATTAAACGATTCGGTAAGACCACTGTTGGTTTGTTTCAGAAAGCCGCATACACATACAGGCAACACGAATACAATAGAGCAATGAGCGCGATGCAGGCATCAAAGCCTAATGCATACGACTATCTGATGAGTGTTGGGCCTGCCAAGTGGGCTCGATCGATGTGCCCTGTCCGGAGGTATAGTTTTCTAACTTCTAATGCAGCCGAAAGCTTCAACAAAACTTTATTGTGGGCTCAACAACTTCCTATCTGCTCATGCGTGGAGGCAGTGAGACTTATTATGGAACAATGGTTTGATGGAAGGCGTCAGAAAATAGCTCAGGAATTTCATGAATTTCCTGCAGAGGTCAGACGAAAGTTGCAAGTGCAGATTGAGAGATCTCGTGCATACACGGTAAATCGTGTGGACTGTAATACATTTAAGGTTGTGACAAGTAGTAGGCCGGTTACGGTTGATGTGAAGGCATTGACATGTGAGTGCATGGAGTTTCAGTTTGATATAATTCCTTGTTCCCATGCGATTGCGGCGATAAAGTACGTGATAACTCTTGAAAAGAGTTATTATTTATCACATTTATTCCCTAGTTTTTACCTCTTTTGTTGATGTTTTGTTGCTGATGCATTCTATTTTTAATCTTTTGTTTAGTGTGTTTTGTGTCTTTTGTTTTGAAGAGATAACAATGTTTTGTGTGGATGTTTAAGGGTTAAGAAGGGACAAAACCTGAAAAAGAAAATTGCTGACTGGATGGCTGCAGCAATTTGTCTGCAGAAACAAGGTGGTCCCCAACTACAAGACAAAGGAATGAATCTGATGACTAGTCAAAGTTTGGAGGGTAGCATGGTCCTTTTGCAAGCTTATTTTGGTAACCTAGGAGTGAGAAAAGAAGGCACCAGCCGCAAGAAAGAAGGCAGAAACGGGGAGAGAGAAAGCAGCAACAAGAAGCATTCTAAAAAACAGAGAGAAAAAGAGAGGAATTGCTGGAGCAAAGCGGTGGCTGCTTTGGAGGCTGAGAATTCTTCTTCATAGCAGCAGCAGCTCGGAGGAAGGATTGGGAAATCTCTTCCACACTCTTGTTCTACCTTTCTCTATCCTTAAATCTGTAATAGGATGGTTATGTTGAGGAGCAACACTACTTTATTTTCTGTTTTTATTTTCAGCATGAACTAAGTTGTAGAGACTTGGGTTTGGGATGAGTTTTGCCTAATTTTATGAGAATCCAGCTCTGATTTCTGAAGCTATGAAGTTCTTTTCATTTAACAGCTCTTGTTCTATCTTTGTTTTATGTTTGGCCAGCATATTATGAGGATTTAGACATTGATAATTCTGGAAAGGTTATTAATGTTGGAAAATGTTAAATGAGCACTAGTTTATTGTATAGGAATATTCATTAATCTGGTGTGGCATTGGTAATTGGTGATGAACTGTTATTTAATTCAATTTAGCTTGGTATAGGAATATATGAGCTTGGTTGATTTAATTTAATGCATGTGTTGGAAAATTCATGTGCTAAATCTGATAATTACGCCACTGTAACTAATTGCTGAAGAAATGCTGTAGCAAAATGTGCGCAATTGTGAACAGGCAGAACGAAATCCAAACCCAAGTCCGTTTTGAATCTGTTGGTTATCTGATTATTTTCCTTTGCTTTGGTTCCTGATCTTGTTAATTTTCAGTTGCTTTATTTAGCTATTTAAATTCTGATCCTTGGTCTTGTTTATTTTCGTTTGCATTGTTGGAATCTAGTGTAGAAAAATCCAAATTATTGATTTAAATTCTTGACGTTTTATTTCTTTTTAGTTGAACGTGTGCAAGTACTGATTTACATTCCCTGTGGATACGAATCTGGAATAATTCCTTATATTACTTGTGATTGCGTGCACTTGCGCAATATAAATTGTGTTTGTCATTTTACACAACAGTACGTATTAATTTTCTTTATAGCGAATTTTAATTTAGTTTTTCATAATCTGTTTCTTATCATTATTTTTTTTATTCATTAATGCCGGACTGCCGATACCTCAATTTATTGCGAAATTCTACAGCCGAGAAGCGTGGGCAGCAACCTATAGAGTACAGATTGTACGTGTACCTCATAGGAGTACTTGGGATCTACCGGTCGATGTGGCTAATGTGCAAGTGTTGCCGAATAAAGCTATAAGAATGTCTGGTCGACCGAGACTTAGTGGACGTAGATTAGGAGGTGAGACATCGAGAAGAAGAAGTAGAGGAAGTCGAGGATGTCGTCATTGTGGCATGACCGATCATTCTAGTTCTAATTGCCCTCAGTTAGAGGATGATTATTAGTTTTTTAGTTGTTATTATTTGGAAATTTGAATTCGTATTATTTGGATGTTTAATAGTTGTTTAATTGATATTATTGCCTAATTTGAATTGGTAATATCATTCGGATATGATTAGTTTATAATGATTTGTGTTTCATTTGTTTATTTTGTGTTGATTGCAATTGTTAAGCTTATAATGATTTATAATTGTAAAGTTAACGAATAAGAGCTCTAGCTCGACTGGCATCTCTCCCTCCAATAAACACCCCTCTCACGCATGGTCCTGGGTTCGAACCCTAGCTCATTTGTTTATTTTGTGTTGATTGCAATTGTTAAGCTTATAATGATTTATTATTGTAAATTTAACGAATAAGAGCTCTAGCTCGACTGGCATCTCTCCTAACCCCAAATTTTTTTTTTTGCATGTTTTTAGGTTTTAGACGTTATTTTTTGTTTTCAAACGTTTTTTTTGTTATTAAACGTTTTTTTTGTTTTCAAACGTTTTTTTAATATTAGTTTATTTTTTTATTTTTTTTATTTTTAAATGGTTTACCACTACTATTTATTAATATTAGTTGATTAAATTGACAAAATACTTTTTTGTAGTTTTTAAATGTTTACTACTACTATTTAGTAATATTAGTTGATGAAATAGACAACACACATTTATAATAATAATTGGAAGTAGTGATCAACTTTGAAATTATATTAATAAAAATGTATTTACAAAAAACTTATATTTCATTAACGTTACAAAAACTAAATGTCTCTAATGTCGCAAAGACTAAAAATATGAGAAGCTACAACTTTACGATACAATCTGACATGTGTATTGCCCCACGCGACCGTTGGGAATCCACTAATCTGTCGCTCGACGGCCATGCAAGCCATTGGACCGCAACTGTGACTATCTACTTGATTATATTGATAAACATCGTCACCGAGCTTCCATGTGAATAGGTCATGACTACGGACAATGTTGTGTGTGTTCATCTGATAATAACCTGAATACTTCATCACTATTGGAAGACCGTAATATAGTGGCCTCAATGCTCGGATCCGGGAAGTATAAATGTCGTTTGTAATGTTGCGAATATTAGAGTCGTACAACGTCAGTGTACGACTCTGCAAATCCGCAACTACAACGACAAAGTGCTCTTGAACAAATATAGGAAAAATCACCTACAATTAGAAAACATTCATATATCACATATATATTTAAAAACTAAAAAACGTGCATATGCATAATTTAAAAAACTATAAAACATGCTAACATGCATATTCATAATTATAAAACTATAAAACATGCATATATCAC
This sequence comes from Leonotis leonurus, assembly GCA_026898415.1. Lineage (NCBI taxonomy): Eukaryota > Viridiplantae > Streptophyta > Magnoliopsida > Lamiales > Lamiaceae > Leonotis > Leonotis leonurus. The sequence continues at coordinate 36,896 of JAPKLX010000255.1, forward strand.
ATATAAATTAAAAAACTTTAAAACATACTTCTGTCGCGTTCCACCACTCCATGGACGTGGATCCCGATCTTTTGCCATGAATGACATCCAACAACCCAATTGCTGGCTTCCAGTTGAGGTCTATCCAACTCTCGGTGAAATGCCATCGCTCGAACTGGACCCCTTGATTCTTCATATCCGCGAGGCAAGTCTCGTACCCATGCTCTAGTTTCCTCTGCAAAATCAATATCATTTAAATAAATACAACTACAAACTATAAAACATGCATATTCATAATTAAATAACTATAAAACATGCATATTAATAACTTACGAAATACTCGGTTGTGCAAATGATGGTTCTCCCCTTCATTTGCCCGGGATAAACGTGGTCGCCCCGTATCAATCTCGATTGAAGTGCCATCATATACAGGTCCACTATTTGTAAAAAAAATATCGTTAAGCTATGAAATGTAATGTAAATCACATGAAAACTCGACTTTAAAAGTTTTTTACCTCACAAAAATAATTTTCCTCGAAGTCGATCATCTTTTTGAACCAACCAACTATCAGAGGATACTCAGTCTCGATGGTAATCACTGACTTCTTCCGAGACATCCCCCTAAAACGTTTGAATTTTTGGCATGTGACCTCGTCTGGATAAGTAGGCTCCTGTGGAGGCTCGTATTGAACTTCTTCCTGAATGAACTCCTCCACGGGCACAAAGTCACTATCAATGTGCCCCATCGCGGGTAACTTTAAATTAATGCAAAATCTTAGAAAACTGAAACTAGATAATAGGTGAAATAAAGCGAAAACAAAATAAAATTACCTGTTGGGGTTGAAAAGAAGATGTGGAATCCCGCATCGTCACATATGGAGCATCGATCGCCGATGGATCGAAAGAGCTGGATGGAACGTAAGAGCTGGACGGCGCATAAGAGCTGGACGGCGCATAAGAGCTGGACGGCGAAAATAGCTGGACTGGGGGATATCTAATCCAAAAGCTCTCGCCAAGTCCTCGGTAGCTGAAGTGAAGATCGTACCCGAGCTGGGGGGTATGACAGCCTCTGTGTATATCGAAGGGGCCATCGATCCGATCTGTCCAGACAAGTGCTCCGGATATGAGCCTGATGTCTCGGGTATCGTGCTCAAGTGCTCGGGCAACGAGGCAGTAGATGGTCGAGCATGATCATCGCCAGCTGCAGCATCCGACTGACGAGCCAAGTCAGTAATCGGCGGGCTGCGTCTCCGAGTATCGATAACTGGAGAACTCCGTCGTGATGTGCCACACATCATCTTGTCAACCAGACTTGTCATCCACTTCTTCATCTGGTCAAACCGGGAATCAATGTTCCTCTGCACCTGATCCATCCGGGTATCGATATGCCTCTGCATCCGCCTCTCTAAGGCTGCAAGCTCAGACCGACTGATGCGGCCTGCATCATCAGTGGAACGTCTCGGAGGATGACCTCCACTGCTGCTCGATGAAGAATCAGTGGGAGGCAGTCGTGAACGACGTCGTCGGGGTGGTCTCTCTGACGGCTTGGGTATCTCCTCAACCACTGACGGTCCCGATCTCCATGTAGATCGAGGACCGTGAACCTCCTCCATCACTACAGGTGGCGGCGGTGGATGTCTAGCACGACGCACATCGGCCGGATTCCTCGCAGTAAGGCTGGTCAGCGGAGCATACTGCACCGTGATCGGATTCAGGCACCGGACAGACACGGTCCACAGTAGCTCCATCTCGTCCTGCTCGATCTCTAAGTTGTTCATATCATATACCTGCATCAAACACGAGAATTGTAAGTATATTAAATAACAAATAACAATAAGAAATTTAAATTAATACGAATCTAATTATTAAAATACCTCCAAATCCTCGAAGAAAGAGTGCAAGTCCGCAGTATCCGGGTTCTTCCGAAAATTCCACCGAAGGCATCTCGGATACAAACCTTCGCCTCCACGGGCTCTACCGGCGAACTCTCCTAGCCCGGGAATCACCTCGAATCCCCATATCATCAATGCCCATGCCGGGCCGTAAAAGTGGTACTTCTTGTTGTCCGGCATCTTCCTCACATAGTTCCGTAGGATCTTGTAAGAATACGCACCCCAAGGATACCGTTAGAATCTCTCCATGTCGCCGGCTAGTGCCCAAAGCCACGGGAAAGCTACCCTCTGGCCGTCTTGCCCAAAGACGAAGATATATGCAACGAGCACGTGGGCTATGCCGATGTAGATATTGTCATCGGCGCCGGGGATCCGTCTTCCGCCCTTGAAGCGGTTAACCAAGTCCGTAGCGGTCATACGTCAATCGCCGCCGCACGCAATCCGAAATAGACGTACATCGCTCGGATCGCAGGGGGCCGTACTGTCGAAGTTGGAGGCCCCGAATCTCAAACCCGTGATTAGTGCGTGGTCCTGCACCGTGTACTGCACATCAGATCCGTTGATGTGGAACCAAATACTCCGCACCGACCAGATAGCGCGGCAAGTGAGGCTATGTATCGCCTGGGAAGACAGCGTGCCCGGTGTCCAGCCGATAAAATGGCCAAACGGCCCGTTCTGAAACCTCTCGAGCAGCTCGTGGCCCCCGACCTCAACTAGGGTATCCCTGACAATCTCTAACAGGCCAACCCTGTAGTAGGTGTTCACCTGCGACACTCGATTGAGTGATTCGGGCCGACGGTACCACGGATGCTCCGATTCCTACAAAATTTTGACATTTAATTAGAGACGGGATACTTTAATGCAATTAAAAATATATAAAAGCACAAAGAGGCAACAACCGGTGGTCAACTGTCGATGAACAGCTACCACCGGTGGAGGGGATCAACCACCGGTCGTTGCTCTGCCTTCACATTTGACCACCGGTTGTAGCACTTTCAGCATCAGAATACACGTACATGCTTAAAAACACTACAACCGGTGGTAAGATCATTACAGAATGCTGCAACCGGTGGTTGGCATCACCACCGGTGGTTGTCTTCTACCACCGGTTGTACAATAAACCATCGATACACATGATATAAAACTGTATTATGTAAAGAAAAGAGCAAAAAACGAAACATAGCACACTAACAGTGTAATAAGACACGAAAAAAAGCATAGTAAATACATATTTATTCAACAAATTGGAATGCATTGTGGTTAGTATTGAAGATTACCTGAATATGTCGGGAAATTTCGTCGTCGGAGTTAGCCATCGAGAGATTGGAGTGGTGTGGTGCAAAGAAGGAGTGGCGTGGTGCAAAGGAGTGGCGCCGGTGATGGAGTTTGCTTCCAACGGTTATGAGTGTTTGTGGAGAAGAGAATGTGAGAGAGAGAGAGGGAGAAGGAAGGTTGTTAGTCAAATGGTGTGGGCCCCATTTAGTTAATTTTTTACCACTTTTCAAAAAAGTGGGTAAATTATACATGTGTAGTGAGAGTTTGGGTATTTTTATCATACATGTATACTAAATTGGGTATATTTAATTTTGTCCCTTTAATCAAATGATAGCATTATAAATTTGAATAAATCGATACCTCGAAAATAACGTCTTTCACTCGTAATAATAATTACCTTTATTATTTAAATTATATTATATTAAATTTAAATTATAAAATCACATCATGGATAACTCGCATTACTGGTACGCAAGACATATTACCTTGGACATTAGACCTTCTATCACTATGTCAATCCCCTGCTAAAGCATTGTTTAGCCTAATTTTGGTCTCGTAGACTCATGTTTTCAACATCATTATTCTCTTATTTTCTTTGTGTTTTGTGATATTCGTGCTCAAGGTATGTATTGTCTTGTCTTTGAGAATTACAGGCCGAAAACGTGCGAATCATGAATATGGATGTGAAAAAGGGCGAAGAAACGTGAAAAGAAGACGAAAAGAATTATATAGCCGGGTCAGCGGCAGCGTACCTTAAGAGGCCGCTGGCCATGGCTCTTTGAAAAAGCAAGCAGGGCTAGGCAGAGGAAGACAGTGAGCCAGGGTCAGCGATCGCTGATCCCAGCGGATGGCAAGCGAGTCTGGCCCAACGGGCGCGCGAAGGACGCAGCACCGACTTAGTCATCGGTCGTTGACCCCCTACGCAACCGCTGACCTAACTCCTCATTTTATCCAACTTTCCAATTTCCACTCATTTCCTAGAGTTCTAGGGAGCGAGATTAATCTTTCCAAGAATATAGATTAGTTTATTTCGTATACTAAATTAGTCTAGTATTTCTCTTCCGAAGATTAGCCTTTCACAACATTCGATCTGTTATTTCAATTTCGAGTACTTCATTATGGATTCAATTTTTTCCAATTCAAGACCTGGTTTGCTTTATCTATTGAATCTTTCTTTAATTCTTGATTGTGCAATGTGTGAATTCATTTGTGCGTGTGGCAGTTCAATATTTTATGGATTCTTTAAATTTATGTCTTTTAATTATACTTATTCTTGTTTTTATTATACTAGGGTTGTATTTTTTCCTGCATTTATTTTATTTCAATTCTTCGTCTAATTATAATCGTAGTTATAAATGTCTCCATCAATCTATTTAGAGTGTTAAGTTTTATTTGTTTTATGTGACAACAACGAGACAAATTGCCCTCCTTAGCCTTCCTTGAGAACCGACTTGAGTTGGCTTATCATTACTTAACGACCTCGTTAGATTGCAAGCGACTGGAGTAATTTTAGTCGAAGCAAATTTTGGCACTTTTCTCGGGGAGGACTTTAGGCGATTAATTTCATTATTTTTATTTTTCATATTTTTTCATTTATTTTTTTTTATTATGCTTTTTCCCTCCTCTTTATTGTGGTACGTTTGATGTTTTCGTTTAGTGTTGTGTATGCAAGGTTGTCGCAGTACTAGAAATCTTTTGACACCCTTCATTGACAACGTACACTGAAGACGTGAGATTTTAGCCGCACTAGGGGAGGATCTCGAGTTCATCGATGCATTTTTTCTATCACATCTATTTGAAGAGATGGTTAAGGAGAATGGAGATAAGTCGAGATATATGAGCGATTTCACTAGGCCCAAGTTTGGCGCTACTACTAATACAGGTATTTTCATGTCAACTGCAGTCAGGAACTACGAGCTTAAACCGCACCAGCAGTCACTGCTGCCAGAATATCACGGACTGCCGAATGAAGATGCACTAACATTCATTTGTGAATACTGCACGGTGGTGCAGACTTTTCCGTTACTCTCATTAACAGATGATCAACTGAAACTGAAGTGCTTTCATGATGAGATGTGATTTGAAGTTACTTGATTGATTCAACTTGATATTGAGACGATGGTGTATATTGACATGAATTGATCGATTTTTAACTACCACTATCATATGATTGTGCTTAAAAACGGGGGAAACCACATGAGGACACATTAGGGAACCCTTAATTATTCACACCTCATGAAAATAACCAAATAACTTGACTTGTTTTAGCACCCTTTAAAAAATTTATTTTTTGGTATTAGGAGAAAATAAAGGATTTTACCCTACTCTCTTTAGAAAAGTCACACTTTATAAAAGGGATGGGTATGGGTAATTTTTTGTCCCGAAAGAGCAAGGTTTGGTGTAGGGGGGGGGGGGGATACACCAAATACAAACTTTTCAGTTTACTTGGTAGATTAAATAGAGAGATTTAGCTTTCTCGCTGGGAGTTAGCCTGGTTTAACAGATCAGGTTCACTCAGCAGGTTGACTTGATCTGTCCAAGTAATTTCTCTCTTGTGAATTACGCAAAGCAGATAGCAAGAGTGATCTTGTTATCTAACATTGTGTAGTGTGCGGAATATGGTGGAATTAATTTGTTGCTCTTATTAGAAAACCTTTGCAAACACTTAATCCATATGATAGAAGTTGATTAAAACAATGCAAGTTTGCGTGCAAGTGAAGGGTTAGTGAATAAAACAACTGAAAGATAAATACGTAAAGTAAAGAACACAGTTGTTTTTACATGGTTCGGGAAACCCCCTACATCCACGGTCCAATCAAACTAGATTGGATAACCACTACTAGGATAAACTCGCTTCTTTAAACTCGTTGAGGACGAGCCACAAGTTCTAGTCAAAACTAGAAAGACACTTGTGCACGAATAGGGTCGTGTCCCTTACAACTTGTAGATATATCTGCTTCAATACATTCACATTAATCCACTTAGAAAACTACTAAGCTAGCGAAGATATCAACTCTCCTTCTTCTCGATAAGACAAACTTGAATCGAGGTTGGGTGTGATTGCGTTCACGAATGGCTTTGAACAAATCTGGAATGAGAAATCTCCTCGTTGAGTCCTTCAATTGTTGAGTATATTATGGGCAGAGTTTCAGCTTCGAATGATCGCGCGTATGTTCGTGTATTTCTCTCCCGATGTTGTTCGCAACATTTATAAGCTCATAATTGAAATTCTGAATGTTGGGTTTGATTGGCTTGAATTAATGTTGACTGCCAATCATAGGTTTGAATCCCTAATTGATCATCTTGCCTTGTAAAGAAAAGATATCATAGATCTCCTTGATTATGGAAACAGATAGCTGATTGATCTATTTCCTTCTTTAAGTTCTGATTGATTCTCCTCCCTTCTTTGAGAAATCTGGTGTCGTGGCACAAGGATGAGATTCTCTTTTAAGTACATCGGGTGACACATTGTATATCCAGATGACTTTTTAAGTATATCATATGACTATGTAAAACTTTAGATGGCGCATTGTATATCTGAAGATTACATAATCTCCAATTAAGTGATCTGTAAGGGACAGGTTCACTCTCCACGTTGGTCTGGTCAGGTCAGGTCAGGTTCACTTCGGCGAGGTGGTCTGGTCCAGGTTTGCTCCTTAAGATGTTAAGAACAGTTGGGTGTGGAACAGGTTCGGTCCAGGTTGAGTGACCTTCAACACGTTGTCTACTTGTATCAGGTTCACTGGTTCGCTTCCAAGTATCAGAAGACTATCGAAACCATATTACTTCCTATAGGACAAAATACTTAACATATTTGAGTCCTTTACATTTTAGTCATCAACTAACCTGGTTTAAGAGGTTGGTTTTACTACAGATAAGATTTTATAATTTAGTCTTCTCTTTACAACATACCAACTCTAAAAATAAAAGACAGACTAGCACCCTATCAGGTTCACTCATGAATTAAGTGATCTCCTTGTTACACTTTGAGCAGGCTAGGTCTAACAAGCAAGACATAAAATAAATCTAAGTGTTGTTTTGAAAGAACATCATCAAAACAAAATATTGTGAGAGTTTCCAAAAGTAAAAACATCGAGAAACCCGAGCACTTCAAGCACTTCGGAGTATATACTCAGTGAACATTTTCCTTAACTATCTCCATATAAAAAAAGGAAAATAAAGAAAAAATATATATGTGTGTGTGTGTGTGATGAATAAAAACTCTAGCCAATAACATGATCTCAAATTACACCAATTGTATTATTCGTTTTAAATTTTTGAATTGATTATTATTCGGTCAAGTGGGCTACTTACTTCTGTGATCCTTAAGTGACGTAACATGATGATAGATACGTCATTCTCGTGAATAATTTGAATCCTCACCTTGGATGTATGTCATGATAGATTCTCTCTCATAGATATTTAAGACTAAGTTATGCTTGAGGACAAAAAAGGTATTGTGCTTGAGGACAACTGAATACATCCTTTTAGACCACCAAATTATCATTCATCCATTCATCACACATTCGGTTGCGAAGTTGGTTCTTCACAATTTTCATAGCTGAGAATGCTCTTTCAACATAAGCTGTTGCAGCCAGCAGAACTTGTGCTAAAGTGATAAGCCTATAAACAAATGGATACACCAAATTTCTTCCAGTTTCAACCATTTTTTTGGCAAGATCACCGAACCCTTTTACATAAGAAGTATCAATTCTTAAACGCACATCCAACACAAAATTTTCAAGTTGATCCGACAACGCCAAAAGTTCTATCCCTTTAAAATCATTTGGATAATATTCAACTAGTCGAACTAACTTTTGTTTTTCAAAATCTTTGAAAGAGTTGGATGGATTCAAATAAGCAACACAAAGCAACAATTCAGTATTTACCTCATTTAATCAACCATTTAACTCAAATAACTGCATGTCTATGACAGTATTAAACACCTCCATGCGGTAGCGATGTGAGTTTGTAATTTCTTCATCTTCTCATTTCCGCTTCAATCTTTTTCCACTCACATAAAGAGCATCCATATCAGGTGCTTCAATTTTGTATTTTACACAAAAAGTTGATACGTCCTTCATCAAAGAACTTAATCCACTATCTCTCATTCCTTGAAATCTTTCCTTACAAGTATCTACTAAATTCATGGCAATCAAAATATCTTGATCTTTTCTTTGCAATGCTTTGCACAATTCATTTGTTATTCCTAATACAAATTTCATCAAGTGCAAATCAAATACAAAGTCAAAAGATATCATGTCTCTTACCAAACGTGATGCTTCACCCCTTTGATTAGATCTCCTTCATTCACAATAGTACGAAGCACGCCAATTATAGAACCAAATAAATTTATCATGCCAAGTATAGTAGTATAATGAGAGCTCCAACGTGTGTCACTGTTGGTCCCGAAAGAGCAAGGTTTGGTGTATGAGGGGGGAATACACCAAATACAAACTTTTCAGTTTACTTGGCTGATTATCAGAGAGTTCAAGCTATTCTTAAAGAAGAAATTGCTTGGCAGATGACTAACCAGATCGATCGACAGATCGATAGCAGATCAATCCAAAATAGGTTGCTCTCTAGTGTAAATACTTAGACAAGAATAAGAGTGATCTTATTACTTTCCAAGTATTGTGTGTGCGGAAATATGGTGGACTTAGTTGGTGCTCTTTTTATTGAAAACCTTAATTATAATCTTGATCGTTAAAGCAGGTTGATTGAGATGCAGTTTAAATGATAATGCAAGGGTAGAATAAATAAACAACATAATATAAATATGCAAAAGGATAAGTGACACAGTTGTTTAACGTGGTTCGGGAAATCCCTACGTCCACGGTCTGATCAAAACTAGATCAGATTATCCACTACTATGATACTCTTCTTCTTTATACTCGCGGAGAACGAGCCACAAGTTTCAAACACAATCTGGTTGAAACTTATGCACGAATAAGGGTCGTGTCCCTTTACAATAGATTACCTCTACGTTACCACTAGAAAACTACTAGCTAGCAGGGTGATCTCATTTCTCTCGATAAGACAGACTTGAATCGAGGTTGGGTTGATGTGATTTAGAATCACAAACAGTTTGAAGCTTTTAGTCTGACGTAGAGATTGACTGCTTGAGAATGTTTTTATCGATGTAGCACACGTGTATCTTCCAAACCTTAAACTCCAAATATATATAGGCTTTGAATTTGAAATTCTAGCCGTTTGTTGATTGGCTTGAGATTGATTGTTGATTGCCAGTCAATGATGTTCATCATATCTGCTCTTGCCTTGTAGAAGCATTGACTGAATCCTCTAAGTATGGAAAGCAGATCGATAATGATTTCTTTCCTTCTTCGTGTCAATCATGAATTCTCCTTCCAAACCTTGGTGGATGGACTTCAAAATTGACGTGACAAGTGGATTGATGTGTAGGATGATGTCATTTGGTAGTTTGATGATTCTATTGATCTGGTGCTTCGCTGTGATCATCGATCTAGTCGGTGACTGTCATAGCAGATCGATTTCTTCTCTTGAAAAATATCTTGGGCTTCAACCTAGACTATTATTTAAATGACTTCTATAGGAATAATTCATTTACATGCTAAGTCATCTCCTAATCTGTTCTCTATCAGAATTCACTTTATGCTTAGTGATCTGTTAACATGTAGAACAGTTTAACACCAATCAAAGTTGTAAAGACTAAGTGTGTTTCGAGAGATCATCATCAAAACCAGAATATTTCGGGGTTCCCAACAGTCACAAGGACGAGTGAGAGTGCTTTCTTGATTCAATAACTGTCCACTGTTAAGTTCTTCACTTTCCAATGCTTCAAGTATTTGTACAACTTGTTGTTCTCGTAAGTTATCTTTTCGTTTGCAAGAACCTCCAACCACAATAATCACGTTAGTCATCATAAGGAAAAGTTCACAAATCCGAATGTGGTTTTTGCAACCGCTACCAAAACGAGTTGAAGTTGGTGAGCAAAAAAATGGACAAAATATGCTATGGAATTTTCTTTCAAGATAAGAGACTTTAATCCATTGAATTCTCCTTGCATATTGCTAGCTCCATCATAGCCTTGTCCACGTAACCTGGATATGGATAATTCATGTGCATTCAACATATCTTCAAGTGCTACTTTGAGTGAAATAACACTTGTGCACTTGACATGCTTAAATCCCAATATTCTCTCAAGAACCTGACCTTTTTTATCAACAAACCTCAAGGCAACCGCAATTTGTTCTTTTATTGATACATCACGAGAATCATCAAGAAGAACACAAAAAACTCCATCACCAAGTTCTTCAAGTATAGACTTAGTTGTTTCAGATGCACAAGCTCTAACAATATCTTTCTGAATACGAGGAGCTATTAACTTGAGATTTCGAGGGGCATTGTTTAAAGAAACTCTTCTTACATCCTCATTATGGTTGGAAATGAACTTTAGAAGTTCTAAAAAGTTGCCTTGATTACTCGATTCCTCAGATTCATCATGACCACGGAATGCAAGTCCTTGCTTCAAAAGCCACCTGACATAATCAATCGAAGCAATTAGTCGTTCTTTATAGTCTCTTTTTCTCTCATCTGTTGTTTTAAGTATTATTGACTCAATGTGTTGCTTTTGATTCAGTAGATCTTCAAATTTATTAAAAGCCTGTCTGTAAGCACTGTTAAGACCCTCTTCATGCTTTTGAAATTTATACTTGTTTTTCCAATCCCTAAAACCAGTAAGAGTAAATGCATCACCACCTCCCTGTCCCAATTCATTCTTGAAGATATAACAATAAAGCCAAAATGTTGCATCCTTGTCTATGGTATACTCCAACCACTTAAATTCATCGTACCAGGATCGGTTAAACCTACACATTATCCCATCAATATCTCGTTGAGGGAAGTTCTCAAGATTTGGTTGGCAAGCACCATCCATATAGTACTTCCTAAGAACTCTTTCAAGAATATTAGGATGATGCTTGATGATTTTTTGTCGCTTTCTTGGATCAGAAGGGAGTTCTGGCAAGTCAGAATTTGCATCAATGATTTGTGATTTCTCTTTCAAATTATGAGATGAAGTTGAGTTCATAGGAATTTTGGGCGAGGCTTTAACACTTTCGTTGGGACTCGTATTAGCCAAAGACTGACTTTTATCTTTTTCGGGAAATACTTCAACATAGTCTACATAAAGAAAAAAATAAGTCAAATCATCGTTGAAAGAATACCATATTCTTTAATTTGAGATTTGGATTCTTGAAGGTATATCAGTAGAGATAATTCTCTTTTGATCTTTTTTTCTTTGGGGGAATTACTCAAGAATGTGATCATATAATTCCATAACTAGAAAGATTTGATTTTTGTTGAACCAAATGAAAGTTAAAGGTCAAATTTCAAAGTTTGAGCATGAAGTGGAGTGTGTGAGTAGATGCTTTTATGAATTAAACTAATTTTAAGTTCACTGTCATGTAATCATTCAAATAATCAATTATATCATGTAATCATCTACCCTACTAAAATGACAAATAAAATATGACTCTCTAGCCACAAAATGGTAGTGCTCCTCTCCCTTTCTCCCTCTGTTAGACTGTTACCACTATGTTTTTAACCTTTCTTTGAAGTTTGAACCCTCAAATTTTTTCATGTTAGCAGCAAAACATCAAACACTGTATCTGCCTCTAATTATGAGAAAGGGAGATGGAGAGAGATCAGCCACCACCTAAACAAAAAGAAATTAACACTAAGGGAATCAGATTTACGGACTCATAGAGAAGTGTTGCAGCGGCGGCGACGAATGATCGGAGAGACAAGTGGAGCAAAGGAGCCGTGTCGAGTCTGCTCAAAGCCTACAAGGCGAAATGGACGCTCCGAAATCGGGCGAAGCTCCAGGGGCAAGATTGGGAGGAGGTGGCCAGACTATGAGAAAGAAAAAAGAGAAATGAAGAGAAGGGGAGGTGGGAAATTGTCTCACATATTTGGAAAAATATCAAATTTTATTAATATTATTAGGGGTATAATAGGTATTTCTACGAAGGGGGGCAATTGACTCTCATTGCCTACACCTCCATCCACCACTGGATAGAAAAAGATGTTTCAATCAACAAAACATAAATACTCAGCTCAACCAAATCACTCAATTATGGGCGTGTATGATGTCACCACTAAATGCATCGACTCATATCTTTATATAGATAGACCAAACCTTATCCAAAAGTAGTTGCTAGATTGGTGGCTTATTTGAATTTGAAATGTAGTTGAAGAAAACTATACAAAATCAGCTTCCTTATCTAAAAAATAAATATTTAACGGATTCCAATTTTTTAGTGATGATAATATAACAACATGAAGACCGCGTATTGCTTTCCTTGTTTTGCGCAATCAATGTCTTACTTGAACTGTGGAACGAATTTAGAGACGATAGCTATAATTCATTTCTTTATGCTACTTAATACATAAAATGCCAACACTTAGTTTGTGACCGTACACAATCAGTCTACTTATGCGTTTATATTTCAAATACAGCTAACTTAAACTTAGAGATTATTTTATATTTAGGCTACAGCCTAATAGGTCTCATGTGCACCACATGTGCAATAATATTATCATCCTTTTCTTTCTTTGTACAAATGTGTGATAGGAAAGCCAGCTTCTAATGGGTATGCACCAATTAAACCAAAAAAAAACAAAAAAGAAATAGTATCATCATCTCCTCACATGGACTAACCTGGATTGCCAAACCCACTACTCTATACATATATATTCTTACAAAGACATGATTTAATGTGATGCTGTCTATTGTATTATTCAAGATATATATATATATATATATAATGTACTTATAGTTATCGTTTCAATCAGATTATTAATATGGGCCTCGCACCACCAATCATTGATCAGGTATTGACAAATTTTAATAGCTAGTCACTAGAATAATCTATGTTTATATTATCACAATTTCATTTCCTTTTGATTAAACATAATAATTAATTCCAATTGATCGATCATATCGTGACAGGCTCTTAATCTATAGTTATTTATCAATTTTAATTTACATAATTATTGTAATACTCTAGTTTATTCTATATATATTTAAAGTGCTTTTAAATTAAAAATTTTCTACAATCTTAATTAAGACCATGCATTGCCAACTATTTGCACCATTTTTGCGTGAGCTAGCGCTAGTAGTAGTGAGAGTGAGAACGACACCATTATTGAAACTTTAGCACAAATTAATGAATTATATTTCGAACAGCAAAGCTTTGAAAAGCATGAACAATAGTATTCTCAAAGTTCCTGTTGTCTAATATGATTTGTTCTATTAGTAATTTTAATAAAATGCTAACAATATAAATTTAGATAATTTAATACTTTGAACATCTTTCTTTATTTGTTCTCTCTATCATTAATTAATCGTTTGGTGGTACTGTTTCTTTTTTACCAAAATAATATATTTCTTAATGATAAAATTAAATAATTTAAATCAAAAGGGCCGGGATTATTACAATTTTTCCTAAATCATATATTAAATATTATCTACGTTGGCATAAATTCTTCAAGAATCTGACTCACTGTACACATGATGACAAAATCTACCTAATTAAACTTATTATTAGACGAACAAAATAGTCAATTCATCATTCATGACCCCACGATTATTGATATCTATTGCTTTCATGAGTAGTGATCACGTTTTCGTTTTGTATTTGAATCGTTTTATTAAAAAGTGATTAATTTCTAAAAAAAAATATTATCTTTCAATAATTAATAATTCTTACATTTTCAAAACATAACATTATAACTTTTTTGGTTATAATGCAAAATCATCTATAACCGCTTATAACTTTTTTGGTTATAATGCAAAATCATCTATAACCGCTTTTTATAAGTAGCAACATAATTGCTGTTTACTGGTGGGTGAGATGTCACACGCTCTTTGGTCGGTTTACTTCCCTTTTTTTAAGCCTAAAGTAAGTCATGGTGCATGTCATTTTGCATGGTATATTCACACTCTTAGTCTCATTTTCTTGGTACCATTTAAAAAAATCAAACTTAAATTTTTTATTTAGTTTAAAGAATTATGTTATCCCACATTTAGCCGAACTGCATATATAGAAATATATATATATAATAAATTTATCTAAATCTCCCTGCCTCCAAAAAATATTATATATAGTCCCCACTCGTTTGTATTAAAGTATTTTTATTTGAAAAGGTGAAATTTCAATAAGATTATTCTAACTATACCATGAGAAGAAACAAAAACATATACATCATTTTCTACTATATCTACCCTACTTTCACAGCTATATAGACCTGCAAATGAATGATTCGTACAAGAAATTAACATTATTTGAAATGACTCATCATCCATGCATAATATGGTACATTATATACCTCATATTATAACTTATTAAATGGTAAATAGATGCCGACAAAAAAATAATTGGCAATAAGAAAAGCAATATTAACAATCACTGCATGTGGAATAGTAGTATAAAGCAGTGCCTAATAGTATAATACACAAAATAGTCTTATTAACTAATGTCCCAATAGCTATAGTCCGTGATACACGACATGAAAATATTAAACGACACAAATAATAAATAAATCATGTATTATTATATTTTATTTTTTGAAGCATGAGAGCATGTATTATTGGGAGGAGTGGGAATATTAATAATTAATATATGTAGATTATATAAGTAAAAGGAAAAGGGAAAAGCAGTAGTGCAAGGGGGCAGTGGAAGGTGGCAATGAGGAAGTTGAAGTGCTTGTTTCCTTCCAGATGCAGTACTGTTTCTTGTCTGTCTTGTATTGGGAAGAACAACCTTATTTTCGATGATCAGTTGGGAGAAACTAATAAGCCTCTCATCCCTTCCACTCACCAAAAATCAGCCAACCTCAAGCTCAAGGATGCCATTGATGCTCCAACTCCAACTCTTGCCTTCCACTTAAAACCCAAGGTACATTGTGTGTGTGTGTGTGTTACCTTGTTCATGTTTTGATTTATATTATTGATTTATTAGTTATTCTTTAAGTGGATTTGTACTTATATATATATGTGTGATTAGCACTATTATTGTCTTATATATTTTACATTTGAAACCGAAATAGGTATCTCATGAATTTGAATCACCATCATTTGTCATTATATATAATGTATGTGTGTGTATGACCGTACCCATGATTTGATTTAGATTATTGATTTGTTAGCTATTCTTAAACTCTTCAAGTGATTTTTCTACACATGTGGGGTTAGCATCTTATATTTTCTTAAAAGTTTTTCGAGTACCTCACATATATAAATATGTCACCATTATTTATCATTATATATAAATGTGTGTTGCCTTAGTCATGTTTTGATTTATTTTTTTTCCTGATTGTTGATTTGTTAATTATTAATTCTTCAACTGTTCAAGTGTTTATCTACATGCGGGATTAGCATCTTAATTTATTTTCTTATATTTGTCACTTAATGCCTAAGCTGGTACTTTGTACATACATGTGTCATGTGTGCGTGTGAGCTAATGATGTATTGATTTGTTAGCTATTCTTCAATTGAATATCTACTAATAAGGTTGTGTTTTACTTAAGCGAAAAAATTATCCCTTTCAAAATGAGGGTTGGATGTATAATTATTGTTTAAAACTCTTACTCCCATCATTCACGAAGTACTAACGCATTTGGGTTCGCCACGAGTTTTATCAAATATTTTGAATGTGTTGTGTAGGAATATGGATCCTACAATATTTATTAATTAAATATGTGTATGTAAGTGAAACAAAAGTTAGTGGGTGATTAATAATTAATTAAATATGTTATGAGTCGAACGATGATCCTACATTATTTATAATTAAATATCTAATTTGATAGATTAAAACGTTAATGGTGAGTGCAACAATATAAGTATAATTACTAAAAATAGAAGTTTGCAAGTTTTTCGTGGATGGAATAAAATAGAGAAATGTGCAAGTTTTTTGTAGATGAATGAAGTAGTTTTTTATCTGTCTGTTCTTTGTAAATTATAATTTTATAATTTATTCCCCTTCATTTCACTATAAGGAGAGATAATAGTATCATTCCAAATTTGGAGTGATAATATATATTATTCCTCTCTAGAGTGCGATGAATGAGAATGGTCAGATTATAATTTAGTTAGGAGGAAGTGATAAAAATGAGAGATTTAAAGGTTGACTATACTATATCTATCATTTTAAAGAGATAAATTTATCATTTAAAGATAACACAGTTTAAATGGGTTGTAGTATATATTTTCTTGAAGTTGCGTGGCCAATAAATTTTTTATTATTTCATCCATATTAGGCCTAATCAAGATTAATAGTCACCTTTTCAGGCAACTGGCTCCGGCCCATGCAATAGATCATCTTTCATGCTAAATAAGAGTAAATAAATTGATTATTTATACATAAATGTGTATGGAATGTAATGTAGACGGTGGTGATGAAAGTTGCAATCCACTGTAATGGCTGCGCAAGGAGAGTGGAGAAGCACATTTCAAAGTTAGAAGGTAATTAAGTAGATCGCCTTCAACAACAACCCTTGTTAATAATTGAAATTAATTAAATGAATAATATCCGAGTATGATGATGCAGGAGTGAGTTCATACGAAATAGACTTGGAAACGAAGATGGTGGTTGTAAAAGGTGATATTGTTCCTTTCGAAGTATTGGAAAGTGTCTCTAAAGTCAAGTA
The DNA here is from genome assembly GCA_026898415.1 of Leonotis leonurus. Lineage (NCBI taxonomy): Eukaryota > Viridiplantae > Streptophyta > Magnoliopsida > Lamiales > Lamiaceae > Leonotis > Leonotis leonurus. The sequence continues at coordinate 53,734 of JAPKLX010000255.1, forward strand.
TGCTGAGCTTTGGGAGCCATGATGAATCTAACTCAGTTTTATATTTCTAATTTTTGGAATAAATATATCTTGGTGTATGTGAATTATAATATTACACGTTACATTGATTGAGTTTATTCTCAATTTAGTAACTAGTATATGTTTGCTTTCTAGTTCATCATCATTTTCTTCTTAGATGCTCTTCATCTCATCCATTTTATGTTAAGGATCGATGACGTACGAATGTTGAATATTATATCTTGCTTCATTTGTAAATACCTATATATGTGTACCTTGTTTAATCAACTAATGCTTTTTCCAAAATGACTTTAATTATGAGAAATTATGTTACTTATATAGATAAAGGGGGTAAAAAATATCAAATTTTAATGCTCTAAGTTTGATTATCGGTATCAAAAAGGAATGCACGCCCCTAGAACTAATTTACATATGAATTTTTATAAAGATAAAGGAAATTCATTTAACCTGCGTCAGTTAAAGTAATTGCTTTTCCAGACGAGAATGAAAATAAACTAATTAAATTTAAAATATGTCAAAAAATAAAATATTCATTTTCATAAAGACAAAAAAGCGGCTACATGCAAAAGGACTAAAACTATTAAAGTTTTGTTTAAAATAAAATATACTTAAAATTCAAACTATATTTTATAACTATACCATATAAAATATCATGATAAATACTAAAAAAATTAAAAAAATTATAAAATTATAAAATATATAAATATTTAATTAAAATATTAAAATTTGCCATATTTTTAAACATAACGGACGTAAAATAATTAGTGATATATTGAATATATGGATAAATAATTAAAATAATATTATACATTTAAAATACAAAGCAAATTCCTAATATAACTATATTTTAAAAAAATTATTTTAAATTTTATAGGGAAAAATAATTATTAAAACTCTATTAATATATTTTAAAAATTAAATATAGAGTTTATATACATATTTATTAGAATATATATAAGACACATCATTTGGTTGGGTTCCAACTAGCTTAGGTCGACTGGACTTAAAAGTTGGTTTAGACTAGATTGTCCAATTATCAGATCAGATTCTTATCGGGTTGATCTTATAACAATCCGACCTATTAACATGAATCCGATCTATTAAGATTTTGTTTAACTTGAACAAAAATTCAAACTCAAACACGACACGAGCTCGACACGAACACCTTATATAACTTTCGTATTGACATGACAAAGTAATAACACGACACACATTATCGACACGATAAAAAGCTAAATTTTTGCGAGAAAACGACATAAAAATTATAAATTTATAATAAAAAATAATAAATGCATAATTTTTAAATTATAAATTATATTCATTTTTATATTTAAAGAAAATAAAAAATAGTTTGAAAAACCAATTATCCAATAAATTACATTTACTTCAAAATATAGATTATTACTCCCTCCGCCCATGATTGTTCTTCTCACTTTGACCCGACACGGGTTTTAATAAAATAGTTTGACTTGAATTAGTAAAGAGTAATGTGTAGTTAGTAGAGAATGAAGCTCACATTAATAATCATGTGCAGTGTGTAGTAGATGGAGAATGAGACCCACCTTGATGTGTTGTGAGTGGAGAATTAGTTGTCAAAAACATAAATAAAAGTGGGAAGAAACTTGTTGGACGGACCAAAATGACAAAGTGAGAAGAAAGATGGTGAATAGATGGAGTATTATATTATAAATTTATATTATTGGGTAATTTGAACTCGACCTGAATGAGACACACGACACGATAATTTCATGTTCTTGTTGTGTAAATTTAATAACGGTCCGAACTCAAAAAAACTTAATTTTCATTTATTAATTTTGTGCGTGTTTGTGTCAGGCTATTGTACATATTTGTATCAAAAAATGATAGCTATGTTTGTATCAAAAAATGATAGCTCTAGTTTATACCCACCCCTTATGCTTATAATTTAATTCAAAAATCAGGTCATGACATCATCAAGTAGAACTTGCACCCGATTCATTATGTGTGGCCCAGGTCCAATGTGCCTGGGTCAGATGATCATCCTTATTCAAAGCTTGAATTAGGTACTTGTCTATTCTGTCATCTGATGCCATTGTTTCCTACCTAAAAAATAATGTTGCTATATTTCTTTTGAAAAATGTTTTCATAAACTATAACTAGGATATTATAATAAATAAATACCTGCAAAAAAAGGAAATAACTTGATGCGCATCGACAACCCCATTTCCATATCATAGTGTCTAAAAAGAATATATATATATATATATATATATATATATATATATATATAAATCAATTATTAGAAGTTAGCTAAGATCCATTATAATTTGTGGATTAACATAAAATATATGATTTATATGTAATATTAAATTATTTTAAATATTTTTAAATAAGATGTAAAAGACAGTGTAGTAAATTTATATTATTTCATATCTAATTTAACTTACTTTAAATTATGTTTGTGGCCGATGTGTCAATATCACTTAATGTCATATAAGTATATGTGTAGCTAAAATTTTATTTTATATTATTATTTTAATTTTTATTATTTTCTATTAAATTAATATTAAACTATAACCTAATTAATAAACACAAGTCGTAAATTGAGAATTAATAATATTTTATCAAATATTTATTATTTATCTACATAAATAAAAACAATAAATTTGGAGATAATCATGTTGAAAAAATATTATGTAGGACAGAGAAATGAGTAAAAATATTTGTAGATTTATTAATGTTGGTCCTGATACAAATTATTTGGTGTATGTTGGGTGGGTGGGGTGTGTGTTTATACACCAGTTAAATCTTTTTTCATTTAAATCAAGTTAATCGGTGATTAGTAAGTCAAACATGAAGGGAGATTTAGTTTTGACCTTCAGTTTTAAACATGAATTATCAATCTACAATTAGTATTGGACTGATGGACTAATATATTAACCAGATTAAGTGTTGAAGTTTGTGGCTTTATTAAATCATTGTTTCAAAAGTGGAAAGATTTAACTTAAGATATTACACTTTTCTTTTAATCAATCTTCAACACACAATATGTAAGCGTGGTTAGTACAGTTGATAGTCGACAGAAAGAATAATGACAACAATAATAGAGTAAGACATGATGATTGGTTTACGTGGTTTGAAGATAAAAAATGTTGAGAACTTTTTTAAGATTTTTAAAGCTATCATATGTTTTGATGATGTTGTTGAAATCATTTGTGTGCTTATGTTTAATTGTTTATATTGATGCTTAGTTGTTAGTGTTTTAATAGTCCAGATCGACACAATTTCAATGAACATATGGAGTTAATAATCTGTTCCATATGAGATCGATAACATAAATATCAACCTGATCCATAGGAGATTGTTTGATTGTGGTTTAGTAGCAGATCATCCACAATGTAATGATAGGTCGATGATAACGACCTAATCAATAGAAAATGATCTTGCTTTTAATCCGTGTTAGGAGGGAGATCATCATCTAAGTCCAAGTCAAGTTAGTGATATGTACCAAATGATCAACCTTGATGATTTGTAGCAGGTTGATCAAAGTGTAAGACAAATTGATGTAACGATCTGATCATTTGATCAATCTGATATTCTAGAATAAGTATATCATCAACCTGGAGATCACAGTCAACTCACTTACTTTGTGAGCATGCCATGCGACCAGGTCGATGGATAGATTGTGCGAGCATATTAAAAATAAGACATATCAAAAGAGGATCTGAAGACCTGTTCAGCGAGAGATACAGATGACCTGCTTAGGAGCATATCGATAGATTCGAACTGACATGATATTCACAGGTTGACATCAAGAGGTGACTTTGGAGTCGAGCTGCATTGAAGCAGATTGACATATATATCACAAACCTAATTAGTGTGTGATTTATTTATATCGATTATTCTATTAGAAACAAGTCAATTTTTCTATAATTGTAGACTGTGTGGTGGATCGATGATCACAAAAGGTGACCTTAGCCGGCAGGATGATATTGATATGTATATATATTTTTATACATGCTTGTATATATATATATATGTTGTGTTTTTCACAATGAGATAAGTTTTTTATGTTGTTACTAAGAACGAGATTTATTGAGAAATTCCTTATTTCTTAATCATTGATAATGACACTAGTATACATGACTGATTATGCACTACTTTAATTTATTTGCACTTGTGGGTTTTTCGCAACCCAATACAGTAATGTTTTGGGTAGTGGTGATTGGTTTAGTAAGAAGTTCACGACTGTTGTCGCATAATATCGTGTCTCGACAAAGTCGACTTGATTAAATGTCTGTGAGGCTTTCATAAAGGTTTGTTATATAAGAAACTCGGCCGGTTGGAATCTATTCCATATACAACAATAAAAGTCTAAACTGTATCACTCACGAACAAATATATTTAATAATCGTGAGATGACAATGAGCTAGATTAATTAATGGATTATAAATTTTAAATGCGGAAAATAATTTATGATAAAAGGAGGTTATATCCATAATTTTAGTGGGCACCGAATAGTTCAATATTTATCATATAGTGAAGTCGATAAATATTAATATAAGATCTATATCATATTATATTTTCTATAGTAAAATTGAATTGCTCATTATTTATTAATGAAACTCAAAGTTGACTCGACCATTAATTAAATGGAATATAGGATATATAAGTGTACTTTGTCTTAGGTTGGAAAATTCATGCACATTACCCTTTGAAACCCTGACCTAACCCAGAACACAGTTATAAATAAATGGGAGCGGGTGGCCAGTCCAAATGTTATCTCTAG
>JAPKLX010000255.1:63519-99532 GCA_026898415.1 Leonotis leonurus
TCTGTCACGCCCGCCCTCCGCTACGGATAGCGAAGTCGGGGAAACCGTGACTTGGGAAGGGATTAAAGAAACCGGTATAGAGATGGGGCAATGGAACAAGGACTAAACTGAACAACAATCTCATAACTGGGCGAATAATTCATCATATATGATTAGCAAGAAGGGACTTGAGTCTTATGCTCAATACATAATAACTTGTCATGAAAGAAATTCGAGTCTTAGGTTTAGTACATAATGATCTCAACTGGCAGCGGAAAGTTACTTGGATCGCTAAAAGCTCTACATGTATGAAGACATGTAGAACCCCCAAGAGTCAATTAATAAGAGATCGACAAAAAGCCCGAACATAGCGCTCCTCCTTCATCATCGCTCAACCTGCACATTTATAAATATATGCAGGGCTGAGTACAAATTGTACTCAGTAGACACATGCCAAAATCGCACACATACAAATATAATTGTCATGCCATTGTAAGTGAAACATAGGGATTTTGTCTCTAAAGAACCTATGTTCACTAAAATCCTTTGTGAAATCTTAAAGTTCGATTGCAATCTAAGTTCTTTTGTAATCTACCATATCTGTAACTTCTTCTTCTTTGTGTCGGGAAGGTGGCCTCCTTCCACGAACACCTTGACCGGCCAACCCGCTCGATGACTCACGGTCACTTTAACCGGCCAACCCGCTCGATGACTCACGGTTACTTTAACCGGCCAACCCGCTCGATGACTCACGGTTACTTTGTGTACACTAGTCCTAGTAGGATAGCTATCCAACCGGGACCCGAATTCGATTCTTTTAACTTCACTGAGCAGATAGGTATCATACGAAAATCATAAACATTTTATGGCAGACAATACTTGAAACATATTTTCAATTCAAAATCTCTTCGAAATAAAATAACATAAATGCATATGAGCACACATATTTTATTTTGTAGAAGAAAGCCTACACTTGATGTATAGGTTAGAAAGCCTACACTTGATGTATAGGTTAGAAAGCCTACTTGAATGGTCTTGATTGGTGTTTGCCTTGTTCTCGTGATGCGGATCCGACCTCTCGTCGAAACCTTTCATATGAATCTCGGGTGAGATATATTACTCGAGTATATCAAATAAATTCTAAGTGCAAGGAATTACTATCCTTGGTTTTTTTATAAGGGTTTGGTCTCGATCCTTAAAGATCGACTAGTACATGAGTCTAGGAGCTGTATTTCTAGATAAGTCATTCGATGATTTCTAAGTCACGGTATAGCTCGAGGATTTACTATACCCGAATAAATAGATATTGGGTAATATAGCTAAAGACATTCCTAATTTGATATCTTGCTTCTTAACTTGAAGCAATTAATTATTTAACTGCTATCATAGGCATGGTTTATAATTTAATCATTTCTGAAGGTTACATTCTAGTGAACCCATTATAAATCAATTATCTAATTTAATTGATATTCTATTTCTTTTGGGCTTGGTCTACATACATAGGTAAATTCCATCTAATAGAATTATTCATAACCCGTCTACATAATTCATTTAATTTACGACATAGTTTGGTTTAGCCCATTCAATTAATTAAGCAGCAAATCTTTAAATCGACCAGTCCATCGTTTACTTAATTGGACTTGGCCCAATTTATTAAGTTTCTGGCCCAACAACTATTTAGTGGGTCCATACTTAACTATTTCTAAGTTTATACTTGGACAACTTAACCCACTTCTTTCCCTCGCTGTCTCTTTTCTCTCGCTGTCCTTCTCTTTGTTAAGCAGCGAGCTGCCCCGCTAAGTAAACGATCTGGTTGAGCGGCTCCATAACGATCTGCCCTCTCCAAAACGATCTGCTCTATCGCCAAGGCACAGCAGCGAGCTGCTCCCGTTTGGACTTCCCAGCAGCGAGCTGCTCGTCACTTGGTAAACGATCTGCTTCTTCACCAGACGATCTGCTTCTTCACCAGACGATCTACTTATCGCCAAGGCACAGCAGCGAGCTGCTCATCACTATCTCCTCTCCCTCTCGCTGCTCTCTTTCTTACTCTCTCTCTCTGCTCTCTTCTCCTTTGCGCACAGCTAGCTGCCTCCTCTCGGAGCAGCTAGCTGTCCTTCCTTTGCTGTCTATTTCTCCTTCACTCTTTCTCGCTCCCTGTCTCCCTCGCTCCCTGTCTCTCCCTTCTATCTGCCCTTTACCTCTCTGTTTTTCTCTCTCGCTCTCTCCACTCGCTGTCTCTCTAACAGCGAGCTGTCCCTCCAACAACGAGCTGTCCTTCTAACTTTTGAATCAATTTATTAAGGTAATTAATTACCTTAGTAATTGAAATCAACATTAACAACACACTACTACGCGAATCATTGTTACTCACTTATAATAACAATAACTTTACTGTCTGTTGTGTAAATAAGACAGGTAGTTAAATCTTAACATATTCTATCCATTAAGTCCTAATCTGATTAAGTTGTTATATCTCTATCACTATTAGCACATGTGCAAAACACCATTGCTCTATCACTAACAGCGAGCTGTCTTTCTCTCGCTGTTCTGTCCCTCTAACAGCGAGCTGTCTCTCTCGCTGTCTGTTTCCTCTACGATCTGTTGTCTACTTTCTGTTTATCTATCCGCTTTTTACTCTGTTTTTTTTCCACTATCTGCTCTTCACAATTTCTCGTCCTTAAGGTATAATTTCCTCTTTTCTTATTTTCGATTAATTAAAACTTTAGCTAGGAGTCAAGATATTATATTCCCCTTTTTTTTTTTTTTTTCAGTTTGATTATGATCTAATGATTTCCTTGCTCGTCAATTTCATGAAATACTTGAGTCTTATGAGTGTTCTATATTTTCAGGTTGGTTTCGGTTGGCTCGGGGTGGTTTCGAGGTAGTTTGGAACTGTTCGAAGCAGTTCGGAGCTCGTTTGAAGTAGTTCGGAGCTGTCCGAGGTTGCTCGGAGTGGTTCGGGACCATTCGGAGCTTGCTCAAAGTGATTCGGGGCGGTTCGAGGCTGCTTCGAGGGAGCTCACGGCTGGTGAAACAGCCGTGCACTACCCCTTCCTTAATCAAGGTAATTTCTCTTATTTCTCCTTCTTTATTAAGCAGATTTAGGATACGTCGCATATCAATATTCATCTAAGACTTAGATGTGTTCTATTTCTATGTAAGTGACATGCTCTCTATGTTCAAAACTACAGCACCTAAATTCAGAGTTTAGCATTCTAAGTTCAAAACCAGTTCCTATATTCATGGTCTAAGCTTCTAAGTTCATGCTAAAAATCTGTTGAACATAATCTGTAGCTTTAAATCTTACCTCAAAGCTGTCTCTATTTCTCTTCCCCGATTCTTCTTCAGATTCCAAATTCGGCAGCACTTCGTGTGAGTGATATTTGGGTGTGGTTTGGGTCTAAGAATTTTACTCTTTATATAGAGGATTGAACCTCCATTCTCTACTAATGTGTTTGCTTAATCCGTTGGATTTGCAGGCGTGGTGATTGGGGAGAAGCTGGAGTGTCGCTGGTGCGGCTAGGAGCAGTAGGGAGCGGTGCACGCTAGTTCTGCTTTATGGGGAAGCTGAACAGTAGCATGCTTGTCTTGATTTAATGATTACTGTTCATTGGCTACTGTTCATCGATTTATTCACCTGCTAATGCTTCTTTTCTTTACTTTTGTATTTACACGCATATATAGATAAGTGTGTTCATGTATAGAATGTCTTGTCTTATACTTTATTATTCCCTTATACGATAATTGCATTATCACTTACATAATATATACATATATTTTGTTACTAATTATTTATTTACTTATAAATAAATAATCTATTCATATGTCATGCTTAATAAATACGAGATAATGTATTATTGTTCTCATCTTCTTATAAATGGTTAAATATTAAATCCTCGTACTAAACTCTCATTTATAAAGAGTTCAAACTTAAATGCGTCTGTTTTAGGCAAATAAGGAAAATTATCATTATCGATTTGTCAATTCATATTCGTGAAATTTTATTAGTCACGAATTATCTACTACGAGATAGTTCTAACAAGGAGCGGGGTATTACAACTTCATTCCTTAAAGTATGTTGTTGATGTGACAATACACGGAGTGGTTGACTTGTGATAAATTTAGGTATGTCGGCAGTCCACCGTAGTAATGGTGTGGATTATAACAGCTCGCTGTCTTACCACAGATGCATATTGTTTCCTACAATATCTTTGAGACGAGCTGTCCACACTTTGTTAATTAGTTTGATTCCCAATTAACATGTACTTCTTGATCTTGACCTTTGGAGAAGTTTGAGTGAACAGATCGTGTTTGAGATTACGATCTGTTGTTCATATGTCTCGCTGTTCCATAGTCTTTAGTTGTTTCATGAACTCTAGCTGTTTCATGAACTCTAGCTGTTCCATGACTTCTAGTTGTTCCATGACTTCTAGCTATTGATGAGCAAGTGCATATCGTTTCCTACGATATTTGTCTCTAGCTGTTTACTTTGTCTAACTGTTCTTGTAGACAATTTGTATCTCGCTGTTCTTTGTAGACAAGTATGTTGTCTCGCTGTTCTTAGCGATCTGTTGTAGTGCAGCTCGCTGTTCTTTAAGATTGCAAAACTTTCCTATACAGCTATCACGAATGCTAGAACTAGAAATAGATCACTATAAGTCAGTTTGAAACTTCAAACTTCCTTTTACACTGTTGATCTTGCAAAAGGCTATTCTAGAACAGATTCCAAAAACCAATACAAGGCATGGACAGCGAGCTGTTAACTTGTGAACCGATCGAGAACTCGATCTGTTCAAAATAACTCGCTATCATTACAATGAGTTTTAAATGAAATATGATTTGCTTTTTAGTTATATATAATTTGCTTTTTAGTTATATATGATTTGCTTTGTATGATTTTAAATGAAATATGATTTGCTATGTAACTTTGATTTTAAATTATAAATAAATATATTGTTTGCTTTTTAAGTACTGTGCATTTGCTTTTTAGTCATATATGAATTTTATTTTTTTTGTATGATTTTAAATGGAATGTGATAAAAACTGTTTAAATTTGATTAAATTAGATATAATATTTTTTAATTGTATTTGCTTAAGCCTATTATTAAATTTTCTTAATCACTAATTAGATTTGCTTAAATATAAATTGAATCACTATTAGTATATATGTATATTTATTTGCTTATATGACAAATTAGTATTATTTTTGTAAATTAATAATTACTCTATTCTTTTTCAAAAATGATTGCAGATAAAAGCAAAAGGTTTTACAAAATAAATAACAATATAAAAATGTAATAAACAAAAGACAAGAGCACCTCATGAAAATTAATAGATTCTAAAATCAGATATAAAAACTACGAGTGATTAAAATGTATTTACATTAATGTGCTATAAATGAGATGAATTCATTATTATTACAAAACAACTAAAATACATCTATACCCTTTTATCATTTAAAATGAAAAAAAAAAACTACCAATTAAGTGAGATGTATTTTAAGCCATTGATAGAAAAATTATGTGGTTTAGATTGGTTCCTAAGTTATAATCACTAGTAGAAAAACGCTCATAGACTACGGTTTTAAACCATAGTCTATGACCTTTTAGAACCGTAGTCTATAGTACCGTAGTGTATACTCATTGGTATACACTACGGTTCTCAAACCGTAGTCTATTCTCCACATAGACTACGGTTAAAAACCGTAGTCTATGTAGACAAAATCGTAGTGCATTCATATCAATTACTATAGTTCAACATTCAACCGTAATGTATGTACCATTATACACTACAGTTTTCATGTAACCGTAGTATATGTTTCAGTATAGACTACAGTTTATTGAAAAAACCGTAGTGTTTGAGTTAAAATAGACTACGGTTTTGTGAAAAACTGTAGTGTATGATATAGTATAGACTACAGTTTTCTCGAAAAAACCGTAGTGTATGAGCTTAAATAGACAATGCTTTTTATCTGTAGTGTATCTCTTATTTTCTGTAGTCTATCATAAGCATAGACTACGGTTGTTTGAGAAAAACCGTAGTCTATACTATATTAACTAACCTTTTTATATAATTTATTTTATATAAATATATATTATATTTAATTTAAAATTATATCTCAAATTAAAAATTAAAAAATATATAATGACAACAATAAGATTAAAGAATCCACAATTTCATTATATCAAAATAGATTCATAATGTAATACATCTAAAGAATAAACAATCATTCCATCCAAAATGTAATTAATTAAATACATTAATTTAAAGTAACACTTTCTTCTACCCTCACTTTCAACTTTGGACTTCTTAAATTAGGATTGTGTCCCCGATACATGCAAGAGTTATTGATGAAACCAAACATGATCCATTTGCCCTGCAAAATTAATAACAAGATCATGAGAAACAAGAGACAAATCTACAAACGTTAAACCAAATAAAGGTTGTTATGTTTCTATTTGTATTAATTAGGATTGATCATCACATGCTAAAACAAATAAAGCTACAAACGTTAAACCAAATAAGAACTCCCACCAATGATGTAACTGCTAATGCCACTGTCGGCAGAGGTGATGTGAGGCCAAAATTCTGCAAGAGGAGAATGAAACCATATATAATTCAAGAATCTTTAAGAATGAAAGAAAATGAGTTAAGCTACTTTAGTGTCATATCCATTATAAGTCTCGACATCTTAAGAGGGAGGTAGAGAAGAGAGATAATAATACTCCTATATCAAATCTATTGTAAGACTATATAAAGCCTATGGATAAGGCTCTGTAAATCAATGAACAACACTCCAACATGTTAGGATATTTACCATACATGGCCTAACATTATCACCTGTGTCAATGGATACAATCCAAACAAGCTATTATTTACCCCTCTGCACTCCAATAAGACCTTTATCTACAATTTCCTTGTTTTGTATACTAATTACCATGAGCACTCTCATTTTCTCTAGCACACAGACTTATGCTACTCAATCAACAATGATTATAAGAGCCCAGAAATTAAAGCAAACGACAGCAGCCAATCCAAGACAAAAGATTATCCAAAGCCAAAAGGCATATGAAGTAGGCACATATTTCAAATAAAACACAATATAACAAGATGTGAAATATGTCGATAACTCCATATGCATATGCATAGCCTCCGAGTCCCAGAGATAGTAAAATTATCATCCATGCTAATAGCAACTAATATTCACAATCCAGAGTACAGTTGAAGCAGATGCGGTTAATACCTCTAGGAGACCTTTGCCAGTCGCAACTTCAACGGTAAGAGCAGCAGCAAAACCAATCATAGCGAATCGTCCAAGCCATACATCTAAACCATTGCCTTCCTTCGTACTCTGCTCACACCTTACACTCACTGATGTTGAATTACGAGCAGTCTTTCTCTGGTGGATTGGTGCCCGAATAACTGGAAAACAACGAGAAACATCATAGACTACCACAACTTGAGTTTCAAAACAAATAAGTACATTCTCCTGCTACAATGTTACCTCGATGCCGAAAAGCATAGGTTTGAGATAATCAACTTGCAGACCAACTTCAGGAAAGCTAAAGTATACTATTAGTGAACGAACAACTACTTACTTCCTCAGTTGCATCACTTTCGATACGCGCAAATAAATATACAAACACATTGTTTCATAATCAGATTAGAAAAATGGCAAGTTCTTACCGAGAGGATTACATGAAGATATATATGCACCATCAAGAAAACTTAGCTGAACAACTAACCTTAACAAGGACCTTCGATTTTCCCATAACTTTGACAACTTCACCCACATATGAACCAGGCGGTTGATAAAAATCCAAATACATTTTGTTTCCTTTGAGAAGAAAAATTGCAACTTTCTCTACGATTAATAGAACACGTGGAAATTGAAAAGGTGAAACGATGAATGCGAATTCCCCTAAGCTCACAACTATACACTACCCACAACCAAAATCACATAATAAACATCAAAATCAATGAGGCGAAAACAAACAAATTATTACCCTGGTGGTAAAACCTACAATATTCTTACTTTGCAATAATTTCATAAATTGGGAGCTCCTCATAAGAAGAAGAAACAGAACACTGTCAAACCCTAGGGTTTTCATAGGAGCAACAATTAAGAAAAAATCAAATCTCAATGAATCGGTAATCGAATTGAATAGAACCTCGAGCATTGAGGTCATTGCGCTGAGCTTCGAGGCGCTGGAGATCGTGAAACTTTTGACGGCTCAAGAGCTGCAAATCGTGTATGCTCTGCTGATAGTACTGCCGGAGGCCTTCGCCGCCTCCGCCGGAAACGATGCCTTGTTGGTGCTGCCGCTTGGTTTCATCGGCTTGCCGAGCGTCTACCGCCGCCGTTGCCATGGATACGTCGTCGTTCGATGTCTGAGCAGATCAGAGAATAATTGGGTTTTCGTCTTGGCCAAGCACGCCTACACTACGGTTTTTAAAAACTGTAGTCTATGTACTAAAACTACACGCACATACACTACAGTTTTTAAAAACCGTAGTCTATGCACTAAAACTACACGCGCATACACTACGGTTTTTAAAAACCGTAGTCTATGTACTAAAAAGACACGCACATACACTACGGTTTTTAGAAACCGTAGTCTATGACTGACATACACTATGCTTTATTTTTTAAAGCGTAGTCTTTACCAAAAAAACGCACATACACTACGGTCAATGATAAAACCGTAGTGTATGGACTGTAGTGTAATACTAAATTTGTACTAGTGAATATGGAGGTTAAGTTATCATTTGAACTCTCCCCTATTTTATATATACATATATATATATACACGATTCTTAATGATTGTACACTATGTATAATTATAATAACTACTCTTGGTATATGTCCATGAAATTTGTTTTTATCATGTAAGACGTTAATCTAAACGATTTTATACTTTTAAATTTTGTTTGTAATTGTATTTTATTATTCTGAATGTTTAATTTGTATAAACGGAAAAGGAATATCAAAATCAATAAATTAAAATGAAATTTAATCATTATTAATATATATATATATATATTCATATATATTGTGGTATCAATGTAGTAAGGCGTTCTGATATTTTAATTAAATTCACCAATATTATAATGCTCAAAAAGAAAACCTGCAAACAGGATTAAATTTCCTATTATTAAAAAACTAGATAAGAATGAGGTCAATTTCATGTGCTTTAAAGAATATGCAAACTTATAATATTCTAAGCCAAGAATTGATAAATTATAAACAAAGCAAGTCAACACTGGCGAGATGAGATCTTATTTATTTAAATTTATTTCATGCTAATTGCAGAAATGTATTTCAAGCTTATTTCCTGGATCTAAGCACATGGATTCCTTCGTTGGATCCCAAGGCAACAAAACTCAAACATACAACCCTCTTCATCTTAGCCAACTTTACTGCGCGTCTACTCAAATAATATTAAGTATTACCGCGTGTAAACAAAGGCGAAGAAAACCTCGACTCGTCTCCAGAATCACATTTTACGGTGATGGATGCGATCAACAGCCTAAACTTGGATAGGAGATCGCAGGCCCACAACTTTTTACACGACATAGAAGCAGAAATATTTACCAAGAGCAGTCGTGTTGTCACATTATCAACGGATGACGATTCTCCCACCTTCAGCCGTATTATCTGTGCAATGGGCCAGTAAGCTGCAAAAAAAGTACCAACAACCATAGTGAAAAAGGGCATCATGTTTTACGCGAGCAATACTTCTATAGATATCAGAACAAAGAAACGTACTTTGAAGACCCAGATTCAGACAACATATGCACACTACTAATAGTAGATAAATTCTGAGTCTCCTGAAGAGATACAATATCGCCATCCGAATTTGGTGAAATAGGCATAACACTTAGATGAAGCCATTCAATCATATGTTTGTAAATGCTAAAAGACATGATTAGGAAATCATCTGGATATGCGAATGGGATCCTCTATCCATTGCCTTAGTAAACAAAATGACGCATGGCAATCTTAAAGGTCTAGAATTTAGTGTATGCAAAGTATTTAGAGTATATACATATGTTTTCTTAAATAAATTTTCAAATCTCAAACCCTCGAGATTGCCACGTGTCATTGATATATCTATTAAACCAATAGAAGATGCAACACAAATAGGCAATAGAACACACAGTAAGAGATTCAATCATGTGATAGTTAAATTCAACATTAAACAGAACATTGTAATATCTTCGAAACCAATGCATCTATAGATAATTAGCAAACCAAGAAGACGAGCTCAGAATCTGATCAAAAGGAGATTACCCTGAAAAATGATGACAATGCAAAAGACAAGTGTGAAAAACATGGCTATCAAGTTCCCACTAAACGAACCCGAGGCAGACATCCCTTTAGCTGCCTCCGTCTTCTTCAGAGCTTTCATTCGCTCGATCCTAGCACGTTTTATCATAAGAAGCTCAGAGATCTCCTTGATCAGCTTCTGATCAGTAGCAGCCAACGACAAGCCCCTCGGAGGGCGAGGAGGCTTGGGTTTCTTTGCACTCGTCGTCATGCGCCTCTCCTTCCTCGTTTTCCTCACCGAATCGGGCGAAATTACCTCACCACCACCCACAACATCCTTATCATCTCTTGAAGGACTTAATGAGTTCTCAACATTGCCTGATAAATCCCCTACACTCATAGGCATACCACACACCTTATCATCAAGAACATGATCACCTTCTTGCTCCATATTCTCCATACAATTCTCAATATTTATCACAATTTCCCTTTCTTTCATAGATACAGAATCATATTTTTCCAATTCAATTCCCAATTTACAAATGGTGGCAGTAAATTTCCAACGCTAAAAACTGCCAAATTTTCCAAATTTCCAACACGAAATGCTATTGAATTAGTGGGTTAGAACCAATTCTCTTCACTAACACCATATATTTTCCCAAAATCCCTGCTTGCATAATACAAAATCAAGAAAAACGAGAATTTGTGAGAACTAATGAAAAGTAGCAAGGAAAAAAGAGAATATATATATTAGCAAAAAAAGAATCATCAAACTTAAAGAATTATAGAGCTTGTGTAAGCCAGCTACAGATATGACATCAAAGTGTTCTTTTTCTTTTTCTATTTATAATTTATTTTGGAAAAGGACCAATTTTCAAGCAGCATAAACGAAATGCTTTTCATTAGGGCTGTCGAAACGGGACCGGGAATTCGGGTTTCCCGATACCGAACCGGTACCGAGTACCAGTTCCCGGAACTTTTGGGAATTGGGACGGGAACCGGTATTCACCTTTGGCTATTCTTCGGTTCCCGGGAACCCGGGACCGAATCGGGAACCGAGTTTTGCTTAATTAATATTATTTAATATATATAATATATTTGTAATATATGAAATTTAATAATATTATTACATTTACCCTTTCTGTTTCTGCCTTTTAATTAATATTAGTTGAAATTATTTGCTCAAAATTCAAAAATAGGAGGTTGGTGCAGGAAAAAGAAGAAAAACTGAAAACAGTTTTTTTTTTTTTTTTTTTTTTAAATTTCGGTATTTTATCGATTTTTCGGGATCCCGAAACCGAACTGACCGGTTCTCGGGAAACCGAACCGGTCGGCCGGGATGGGAGCCGGTACCGGATTTATACTTATTTTTGGTTCGGGAAACCAGTTTTCCGGTACGGAAATCCCGTACCGAACCGATCTAACAGCCCTACTTTTCATGAACATTCAACGTTACTAAAGAAGTAGAAAAAAAGGAAGTACCTTTAGGTGAAACCAGGAAAAACCCAGATCCAGTGAAGCGTTACCATCAAAATGGGGAAGAAAAATATGAACGGGAAACGAAATATAGTTTTAGAAGATCCAATTTGAATGTCCTCTATATATGTAAGTAGCTCTTGACCTTGATTGAAGAGGAAATTTAAACGAGACAACTAAGATTCAAATTTTATTTGTTGCAAAGTTGTTTGAGTTATAGTAATGACCACAACCGACAATATTTATATAGGTGCTGATGTATGCATATGGGAATGGATTATATGTGCGTATATACTTAATCAAGGCCCGTTGTAAAACTCTAGTCTGTTACAAAAACTCATGTTTTGACTAGTGTCACGACCGTCCTTCACCCTTGGTGGAAAAGTTGGGATACGCGACTATAAAATAATTAAATAAAGGATAAAAAGGAAACTGTGGACTTTCACTGAGATGAAAGGATATTTCGATAACTGAGTTTTAGTTCATAACAAAGAGTTTAACTCTGAATTGACACCTACGTTAACAATAATTGGTGAAACCTCTTGCAGCGGAAAAAGATCTACATAAGTTTACGTGTATGAAGACACGTAAACCCCCAAGAGTTCAACTACGCAAAAGACTAACAAGCCCGTCATAGCACCTCCATTCATCACGTCTCAACCTGCACATTTAAAAATACATGCAGGGCTAAGTACAAAAGTACTCAGTAGACACATGCCAAATCGCACTCATACATATATAATTGTCATTGCCATCTCAAAGTGAAACATAGGGATTTTATCTGAAAGTACCTATGTTCACTAAATTCTTTTCTTGAAAAATCCTGAGTTCGACTGATCAGTCTATTCTTTTGTAATCAAGCATATCTGTAATTTTTGTGTGCTGGGAAGGTGGCCACCTTCCACGGACACCTTGACCCGACAACCTGCTAGATGACTCACGGTCCTTGTGTACACTAGTTCGAGTGGGGATGCTTACCCACTGGAACCCGAATTCGATTTCATAATCATAGCAGATATGTATCATACAAAACATAAAACATTTATGGCAAGAAAATACTTGAAATATCAATTTCAATTCAAAAGCTATTTGAAAAGAAATAACATAAATGCGGATAAACACACATATTTTCTTTTAGTATAAGAAAGCCTACTTGGATCGTCTTGACTGACGACTGCTTCGTTCTCGAACTGCGATCCTGACCTTTCGTCGTACCCTTTAAATAAATCTCGAGTGAGATAACATTTTTGAGTGCATCTAATTATATTCTCTAAGTGTAAGGAATTATTATCCTTTGTCATTTGAGAATTATTCTCGGGTCTTTTAACTCGGCTATTGCTCGAGTTTCGGATTTAGATTCTAGGAGGGTCGTTCGATGATTTCTAATCAAACCATGTTTTGACTTTGATTAAACATATAACTTAATGTTTGATCATTTCTCAGCACTCATGCTCGTCTAAGATCAAAACATCTATGAATATCATGAAGTTTAATACAATGATATAAACTTATAATAAATCACGTTCGTTAAATAAAACATCACATAACACTTTTCATGCTCTCGAACGGCCAACTTTGATTAAAAACGTAAAATCGGGGAAAAACTCGTTTTCATGCTCATAAATCATAATATGAGATTATAAATCTCATACGAAAATTATGCTGCTCGATTATCCAACATAACGGAAAAATTGGCTACTAACTTATTTCAATTTTTGCACACTTGACAGAAAAATCCGATAAAATCATATTAACCTTTATTCATGCTCAACACATGTTCAAGCTAAATGAGCAGTTGACTTTGAAAAATCATAATAAATTGGAAATAATTCCAATTATACCGAATCAAACTTTAAAGTGACCATAACATCGTAAAGTTTTATAATCCGAAGACAAAACACATAAAATCACTTTACTCTATTTTTCACAAATTTTCAAAGTTAGATGAATTTCCAGATTTTCGCTGGAATTGGCAGTTTGCGCAACCATTTTGAAAAATTCATAACAAATCGAAAACACAATGAAATGGGGTGGTTCAATTTGGAGATTACTCCTAACTCGATCTAGTATTTTATTATGTTAAAAATTCTACTCATTCTGTACTTAAAACGACGAGACAAAACCCGGGCAGAAACTGTTGCCCCTTTCTCTTTTTTTTTTAAACATGCACGATTAATTTCCGTAAATTTACATAATACTCGTATATAACCTACATACATGCTCGTCTATTCGATTCATCCGAGAAAAATCGAAAACATATAAAACGACGAGCTCAAGTTAACTTCTCAAAACCTAACATGCATAGATTGCCTTGAAACTTAATATACAAGCTTATCTAACTTACACGAGCAACATTAATTCTCGATATTTTTCGATTCGGGCTCGACTCGATAAAAATCGAAAAGGGAAGCCCCTATTTTACTTTTTCATCAAGCTCAAAACATGAAAATAAAACCGTAGAAACGTAGGTAAGATCGAGGGCTACCTTTCTATCGGATTAGATTTCGAAGAAATCGAAAAAACGAGACGAACGGGACGAAAATCGGAGCAAAACTCCTCCTCCTTTTCTCTTCTTTGTTCACACCAATAATGCAACTGTAAGTCTCACGTAAATAGCTGAAATTGGGGGTGACTTTTGTGGTCTTTTATAGGCCACAAGTTGCCCCTCAAAATATCTAAATATTCGGGGTCCAAATCGTCTTTTCGCCTCTTAGAGATTTTGGTCCGATTTTTCGTCATTTATCTATCTCGATTGAAACGGGAGTCAACACACTCGACTTTCTTACTCATTAAAACATCTTCGTCTCTCGTGAACTAAAGTCGGGTTTGGCTAGATCGAGTTGGACGTAAATCGAAAAAATGCTTGTTTCTTGATTTCTTGATAAATATCGATTAAAACTCCGTTTCTTCTGAAATTAATTTCATTAAACTTCTCGGGAATTTTCTCATTACTTGTGCTATCAAAATCGAAAAATAGGAGTTTTTTCGATTTCTCGAGTTCTCGATTTTACTATTCACCGGACAGCGAAAAATAAAAAGTTCCGCGTATGGTCCGTATCGCGATAAAGTGTATGTAAATTATCGCGCTTTGTCCATATCTCGTCTAGAACTTGAAATCCGGGCATTCGAATGAATCCCGTATTTACTCTTGCTACCCGTTATAAAAGTATAAGCCGGTTCTCGAAAGAGCGGAGATTTCGTCTCCGTTTTCGCTGAAACTTGGCAGCAAGCTTCAAAATAAAGTTTCTAATCCAAAAATTTTATTCTTGGGATTTTTAAACACATATAAGCCAGGTATAAAATACTCGGGTGTTACATTCTATCCCCCTTAACATAAATTTCGTCCCAAAATTTGATAATCTCAAGGGGTAACATTTCTGAAAACTACTCATTCAATAACTCTTGAAACTTCCGATCCAGAAGTAGATATCATTCTTTTTACATAACTCATATCGTCCCCTAGGGCGATATCATTCTTCTCTTATCTCTCTTGCACTTCTTTAACATTCATTACGATTTATATAAATCGCTTTATTCATTTCTTGGACCGTTTCTATTCCTTGCATTCTTTTATCACATTTATGCTCCGGAACGAATCCCGTCAAGAAACTTTATCACACTTGTACTCCGGAACGAATCCCGTCGAGTAGCTTAACATACTTGTACTCCGGAATGAATCCCGTCGAGTAACTTTATACATTTGTACTCCGGAACAAATCACGTCGAGCACCTTAACATACTTGTACTCTGGAACGAATCCCATCGAACACCTTATCGATGAACATTATATCATAACTTAGTGTATCTCTCTAACTGCGAGAAGATATCACTCTAATCGTTTCTCTATTTCTTTCCAGAACTTTGACTCATAGTTCTGCGTCAACTGGGTTGCACATCCACTGAAGGATGGCAATTTCTCTGAGGTGGCGGCATAAGCGTAACCTCACTTTCAAAATAAGGAACCTCATTCTTATCTTCATTCTAAACTTTATCCCTTCTTCGAAGTGGCGTACGGTAACATGGAGACAATCCACGTTACCATATACATACTTAATGTTAGCACTTACTATATGTCCTCAACATATAAAATCTCAAAACTGTAATCATGGTACTTAGATAGCCATATACCGAATACGTCTTAGTTCCGAAGGTTTAAGGAAATTTATTATGATAGCTTATCAATCATGTGGTTCCATCATCTCTCATGTTAACTTAAGTGAGGGTTGGACAAACTGTTTAGAGACAGACGTCAACCGATTAAATATTAAAAAGAAAGGAATGAACCCAACTGAATTTCAAAAATGCTGAGCTTTAGGGTCTGGAGACCAGAATGACAACTACTGAGATCTTCTTGATCACATGGGGTGATCAGGCCCATCACAATCACTTCTCAGTCATAAAGATACTTAGGTTCAGGGATAATATTTCAATGGTTGTCTTGACTAGAACTTCTTTTACCATAGAGTTTAGAAGGATCTCATATGACTTCTTAATTGTATCAAGATCATAGAGTTCAACTCAATGATATAATTGATTACTGAAAGGAATTTAATAACTTGCATTTTTCGTGACAATACCCATGAATTGAACTTAATTGAATAAACTAAAATTAGCTGAACAGAACTGAACTAAGCTGAGCTGAATTGAATTGTATTGAATGAGCTGAACTGAATTGAACTGAATTGAATGAGCTAAACTGAACTGAATGAACTGAGCTAAAACTGAACTAAACTAAAACTTTCTACGTTCCATTGAACTGAAAATGAAACTGAAACTGAAATTGAACTCCCTTATTCTCTACGTTCTACTAGAACTGAATCTCGCTTATTAAACTGAAACCGAAACTTGCTACTCGTGAACTGAACTAACGCATCGTTCGGGTTATAACTCTCTAAGAAATCTAGCGATAACTCAATAGCCGAATCGAATCTTCGTTGAGGTATACTACCGAATAAGGTGACTATAATTGTGTCACTAATTATATAATGTCATTCGTTGAGATCATCTTGGTGTCACTGCTCCTTCGAGTCCTTATCTCTTTGACCATATCTTTTAAGCTCTCTTTGGATATGTAGTCCCATTCCTGCATATTCTCAGAGTCCCTCTCATTCTAATGTGTTCCAGTTCATTCATCTTACTGAACATATATGTTCATCGAGATAATAGATAACCCCTACTAATCCATCGTTTTATGTTCTTTTACACTTGTGATAATGCATCTTAGAGTACATTTGACTAATCTCTCTTTTGGAAACTACTACCTTAGAAAAGTTCGAAAGCTTTCTAAGTTCTCATTCTTTCTCGTCATTCACTATTCTTCCTTGGAAATAATCATAGATCTAAGGTAAGTCTATGTTCTTTGAGGAATCATATTCATCTCGATTTTCTTTATCATACTCTACTGGAAATTTATTTCCAGTGCTTTTCTTTAACTCTTATCATCATTCATAAATGTCATAACTTACATTTTAAAAAATATTCCTTCTTTCATAATCCTCATTCCTCATTGAAACAGAGTTTCAAAGCTCATTTATACTCATTCATACTTTTCATTTCTCATTGAAACATAGTTTCAAAGCTTACTCATGAACTGAACTCATTGAAACAAAGTTTCAAAATTTACTCATATTATCCTCTTCTTTTCTCATTGAAACCAAGTTTCAAACTCAATTATATTATCCTCTTCTTTTCTCTTCTTTTATTTGAGCAGCTAATATCCTACTTCTCAAGTCAGGTTTCAAAATCATCTCTCCTTGATGAATAACGTGCTTTGGATCAAACACGTATTTTCTAAGTTATGACACATGGAAAACGTCGTGAATGTTTCCAAAACTAAGTGGTAAGACTAATCTATATGCCATTGGGAATATTCTTTTCAAGAACTTCGTACGATCCAATAAAACGAGGTCTAAATTTTCCTTTCACATCAAATATAATTAATCCTTTAGAAGGAGAAACCTTTAAGAAAACTTTATCTCATATTTCAAATTGTAGCTCGGTTCTATGAGTGTTAGCATAAGACTTATGTCTAATATGAGCTTATTTGATTCTTTCTCTAATTTGTCTAACAATCTTAGTCATCTCGCTGACTGAGTCTGGGCCTACTTTCATTCTTTCATCAACCTCGTCTGAATAGAGTAGCGATCTATATTTCTTTCCATATAGTGCTTTATATGGAGCCATCTCTATGGTCTCCTGATAGCTATTGTTGTAGGAAAACTTGATTAGTGGTAGTATCGCTTCCCAACTTACACCTCTGTCGAGAACCACTGTTCTCAACATGTCTTATAGAGTCTGAATGGTTCTCTCCGATTGTCCATCAGTTTGAGGTTGGAATGCAGTACTAAAGGTCAACCTTGTGCCTAATTCTTTCTGGATACTCATCCAGAATCTGGATGTAAATTTTGAGTATCGATCTGAGGTGATTGACACTGGTACGCCATGTAATCGTATGATCTCACGAACATACAACTGAGCTAACTGGTATGACCCATAAGTTATCATTATAGGTACAAAGTGAGCACATTTTGTGAGACGATCTACGATTACCCCAAATGGCAGTATTTTCTTGTTTAAATCTTGGTAATCCGGTAGCAAAAATCCATAACAATATGCTCTTATTTACATTATGGAATTTCTAATGGTTGAAATTTGCCATAAAGTCATTGATGCAGTTGCTTTCACTTGCTGGCAAATTAAACATCTCTCTAAGAATAATGCTATATCCATCTTAATACCGTCCCATTAGAATTTTTTTTTCTTCAAATTCTGGTACATTTTCGTACTTCCTGGGTGGGCGGTATACAGTGTATCATGTGCTTCGCTCATGATCTCTTCTTTAAGTTCTGCACTATGTGGGACACATAGTCTTCCCTCAAGGTGATGACATTATCAACTTCTTTGTGATATCCTGTAGCATCATCCTTTCTCACTTTCAAATGTATCTTCTTAAAATTTTTATCATTCCTTTGAGTATCTAAAATTCTATTTCTCAAGTAATGCTCTACTATCAAAGTGACAATAATTTCTTCCACTGTCTCGGTTGGTGGCAAAATTTTCAAGTTCATTAACTCAAACTCTTTTATGAGTTTATTCTCTTGGGTTAGAAGTAATGCAAGCTTTGAGGAAATTTTACGACTTAAGGCATCAGCTACTACGTTAGCTTTTCCTGGGTGATAATTTATACCACAGTCTTAATCCTTCACTAATTCGAGCCACCTTCTCTATCTCATATTAAGGTTTTTCTGCTCGAAAAAGTACTTGAGACTCTTGTGATCTGTGAAAATTTCACATCGAACTCCATAGAGGTGGTGTCTCTAAATTTTCAGAGCATGCATAACAACAGCTAACTCCAGATCGTAAGTTGGGTAATTCAGTTCATGTGGTCTTAGTTGTCGTGATGCATATGCTATGACTTTTCCTTCTTGCATCAATACACATCCTAATCCATTCTTGGATGTATCCATATAGACTACATACTCTTTGTTGGGTTCTGGGATTGCCAGTATCGGGGCAGTAGTCAACTTTTCTCTCAAAAGTTGAAAACTGGCTTCACATTCTAGAGACCACTTAAACTTGATTCCTTTACGTAGTTGTTGTGTCATTGGTCCACTATCTTGGAGAATCCTTCGATGAATCTCCGATAGTATCTAGTTAATCCTAAGAATCTTCTGATTTCATTTGGAGTCGTTGGTGACTTCCATTCTTGTACAGCTTCTACCTTGATGGGGTCTACCTTGATTCCTTCAGATGACACAATGTGTCCAAGAACCATTACTTCCCTAAGCCAAAATTCACACTTGCTGAATTTAACATAGAACTCCTCGTTTCTGAGGGTTTCTAAGGAAATTCTTCGATGTTTATCATGTTCTTCTTCATTCTTCGAGTAGATAAGAACATCATCTATAAAGACCAAGACAACTTGTCGAGGTAAGGGTGGAACACACGGTTCAACAGGTCCATGAACACTGCGGTGCATTGGTTAATCCAAAAGGCATCACTATAAACTCATAGGGACCATACCGGGTTCGAAAGGCAGTCTTAGGAACATCTTCCGGTCGGATTTTCAGTTGGTGGTATCCTGATCTCAAATCTATCTTTGAGAAGACACTTGCTCCCTTAAGTGGATCATACAAGTCGTCAATCGTGGGTAAAGGATATCGGTTCTTGAGTGTCAGTTTGTTCAAGCCTTTGTAGTCTATGCACGTTCTTAGAATTCCATCCTTTTCTTTTTCATGAAAAACACATGTGACACCTAAGGTGATACACTAGGACTGATAAAACCTAGGTCCAAAAGTTCTTGAAGTTGCATCTTGAGTTCTTCTAACTCTTTAGGGATCATCGTAAATGATGGTTTGAACATTGGTGTTGATCATGGTTCTGAGTTGATTATAAATTATAATTGTCCATTTGATGGTAATCTTGGCAGTACTTCTGAAAATACATCTGGGTATTCTCGTATAATGGAGACATTTTAAATCTTCTTGTTTATGGTAATCTCATGAAAACTCGTGGGTTATTTTTCTTAGATGTGGGAATGAGATTTGTCTTTTCTTGTAAAGGATTAGAGCATAGCCTTTGGCTAGCCAATCCATGCCTACGATTTTGTCCACGTCGTTCATCGAGATTACACTAAGATTGTTCGCAAAAACCTTAAGTGATCCTAAATCCAAGCTTAGGTTAGAGCAAGAATGTGTGAGAGTAGTAGTTCTTCCCAAAGGTGAAGAAACTCTTAAGGTTGTCTCTACTGGTTCTAGTTCCAGTCTTATGTTCTCTACACATGTTTGAGCAATGAAAGGATGAGATGCTCCAGTATCATGTAAATGATTTCTGGTGTGCCAAGGAGGGTGTCCATATCTGTCAGGTTTCCCTGATTTTCTTTAGACTATTTCTATTTCATTGCATAAGCTTGGTCTGTCATGACTGTTTCTAATGTTTGTGTCGTTGGTACTAAGGAGGTAGTGGTGGGGGTGGTGGTAACTGCTGAGGTTGCTGATATTTTTGGGGTTGAGCCTGAATTGCTCGGATATGCTGGTCCGTCGCTGTCTGATTAGACCTTGCGCCTGCTTCCTACTGTCTAGTAGGACAATAGTTTGTGAAGTGCCTCTTCTGGCCACAGACAAAGTACATGTCGCTATCTGTTATACATATTCCGCCGTGCATCTTCTTGCACTTGAGACAAATAGAAAAAATTTTCTAAATAGTTCCCTCTCTGAATGGTCGGGTTCTGTTTCTCGTAGTCTTGGGAACGTGTTTGCTCTTCCCATGATTTCTTTGAAATGGGCTGTCGTTCCGGTTATCTTCCCATTTCCTCTTGCTTTTAAAGCCTTGAGATATGTTTGGGCCGACATCATAGTTGCAGTAGCTGTATGTTTTCTCCTAGCATAGCAGCCTTAATGTCAAGAGCTCAGTTGAGGGATTTAGTGTAAGACGATCCCCCATGGCTTGCCAATGCCATCCCAATTTCGTACCTTAGACCGGCACAAAACTTTTCAGCCATTTTCTCATCCATGTCTACTTGTTCTGGCGCATATTGTGCCATATCACAGAACACTCGATCGTATTCTGTTACAGGTATCCTTCATTGATTAGATTATATTATTCCATCTCTTTCTTCTTACTACAACTCTAAGGAATATATTTGTCGTATATTCATATCTTGAACTCTACCAAGTAAATTTTCCTAGTGGTTCATGGGTCATAGTCTTTCTGTGTGCTTCCCACCATAAATCTGTTGATCCCATCTGTTGGAACGAAACGCACATCATGCATTCTAGGGTTCATACCCAAACTTCTGCTTTAGTAAGATCTACCATTCCGTTGAAAATTAGTGGCTTATGTCTTAAAAATAGTTCCTCAATTCTATGTTCAGGCGGTGGGAGGGTGAGGTTACTTCTCGTTCAAGTTCATGTTTTTTATCTATGTTTCTAGAACCTTGATTTTTACCTTCGCCTCTTGGGCGTCCAACTCTTCTCAGTGGCATTCTACTGAGTTAACGTCTTATCTTATTAAGATATCTTCTTTACTATATAGATCCATATTCTTAAGTTCATAGCTCTATAGTGGAGTTATCCACTACCTTTCTATCATCTTCTTTTCCTTTGGCTTTTTCTCGATTGCTTCTCAAGCTTTTCCACCCTTCTTTGGGTTGTTCTTGTATCTGAGTGTTCTCGAATCTTATGTAGTTGATTCTAAAATTTGGTACCTTTTTGTCTTATCATTTGTTGTCATCTTGACATGAATAATAATACTATTTAAAGTCTCGGAACACAGGTTGATAAATTTTGTGAGAATGATTTGGTTTAGAACCAAACTCACTTAAGAGTTTAGATCGCTGACTCACAATCAACGATCATGACTTCTTGAGGTTTCTAGTAGGATATACTTAACATCATAGAACTCTGGGGAAATCTAGATTTAAGATTTGTTATTCAAAGATAATTAAATCTTTAATAACTATGTTAATAATTTAATTCGGTTTAGATTCTACGGTAGAAACGATAACTTATCGGATCATAGCCGTGATCTTGATTCGTTATAAAAGAGAAGATCTCTCTCTTTTGTTTTCTCGTAATTGGCCTTACCCTTTGGTTTGGATATTCTCCTTTTTCTGGTTCTATTCATTTCTTCTTTATTCAGATTGTTCTCGTTCTCGATTTCGAGTAGCTTGTAAAAGTTCTTCTAAGTTCTCGTCTAAGTTCTCTTTTCTAAAGGGAACATACGTCTTAAAGCATTCTACATTCATAGGAAAAAGCTCTAATGTCATGACAATGATTTTGACTCATCTTAAAAGAAACATTTAAACTTCAACTTTAAAAAGTATCGTTCTTACTGCTTTCACTTAAAAACTTCACTTCAAAACATCTTAAAAACTTTTCTCTGGCGAAGAATACATTCTTTTCTTTATTACTTCGCTTTATCAAAGAAATACTTACATTTCTTTTTAATCTCAAACACAACTTGAAAAGAAATACATTCTTTTCCTCTTTAAAAAAAAACTTTAGACTTCAACTCGAAAGAAATATGCTTATTTCTTTTAAAATCTCGAACTTCGGCTAAAAGGAATATGCTTATTCCTCTTAAAATCTCAACTTAACTTATAAAGAAATACGCTCATTTCTTTATCAAAACTTCAAACTTTGCCTCAAAGCACTATGCTTATTTCCTTTAAAACATAAAACACCAACTTACTTCCTTTTGTTTGGTGATCTTGTGTAGAAAATCAGGTAGTTTGACTAGTGTCTCTTTCTTCTTTAACAGAAAGATGACCCAGGTGAACCTTGAGTAGTCATCAATGATTACTAAGGTGTATTTTCTTCCATTTATGCTTAGTGGTTTGACTGGTCCAAACAGATCAAGATGTAACAGCTCCAGTATCCTTGATGTTGAGTGAGCTATTTTGCTTGTAAAGGATGATCTGGTTTGCTTTCCAGCTTGACAAGCATCACATATATGATCTTTATCATATACTTGGTCTGGTAGTCCTACCACTAACTTTTCTTTGGTAATCCTGTTGATTGACTTGAAGTTTAGATGGCTTAATCTCTTGTGCCATAACCAGCTTGTTTCTGATACAGCGATCTGGTTTGTCCACTGGACAATATATAGTCTATCCTGCAATCTTCCGGTAAGGAGTATCTCATCTCCTTCCTTGTTCTTCACAAAACAATTATTAGCATCGAAAATGATCTGGTTACCGTTAGCACATAATTGACTTACAGAAAATAGATTGTGACTAACACCGTCAACATATGATACATTTGTGATGGTGGTTTTGCCAACTTTTATGTTTCCATATCCTCTGGTATATCCTTTTGAATTACATCCAAAGGTGACCTGAGGTCCTAGTTTCTCTATGTAATCTGATAGTAGGTTCTTGTCACAGGTCATGTGCTTTGAACAGCCACTATCTATGATCCAGATTGCTCCTTTTGCTATCTTGTTTCTTCTTGCAGTCTTCTGATCCTGCAATTAATTACACTTAGCTACTCTTCAACGTTTGGGTGCTTGGTTATTAGCAAATGTTTCCTTTCGAATCCAGAACATTTTTGGGTTAGGAACAGAAATATAACAAGTAATGATGTTCCCATCATTATCAATTTTAGACAGAGAATGGAATACAGATGGATGATATCTCTCTATTCCATCATTCTTCAATCCCTTATTAGTAGGTACTGTCCTGTTGACATTCTTATTGGGTAATGTCCTGTTGACATTCTTTTTATGATCTGTTTCTGTGTAATAGGCTGGTTGTCCCTTTGTTTGATGGTATTGTCTGTTCCCAGTCTGTTTCACCATCATCTTTTGGGGTTGATCTTTCTTGTTTCTAAGATCTATTACTTGATCTGGTATTTGCTTCCTTTCTGGTACAAAGCTTATGTTTCCCGAAGGTTTTTCTGAATGACCTGGATACCAGTGAACGCAAATATCTCAAGGAGGATTCCAGTGAACCTCATCTTCATTTGCTCTATTGTCTCCCCTGGTTTCATCTTGAATTCATCATATTTATTGCAAGCAAGAGACAGCTTGTTCTCGATCATGACTTCAGATCCTAGACACAAGTCTCTTAGGGCTTCCCACATCTCTTTGGCAGTATCCAGATCTTGGATTTTGGCCAGATGTACCCCTTTGACTGTGCTAGATATGATTCCTTTAGCGAAGTCATCCAGATTGGCTTCGCGACGCTCCTCTGCAGTATATTTTCTTGGATCTTTGGGAGCTATCTGTGTAGTTACACCAGTTGAGGTAGTTACTATCATTTCTTCAGTGATCTGTAGTGGGCCATCTTCGATAACTTTCCACATCAGATAGTGATGGGCTTTGAGTGCCATTTTGATTCTGAAGCTCCATTCTCTATATCCTTGTATGGAGAATTCTTCACAAGCCCTAACAACAGATGATTCCATAGCAGATAGTATGCTCGTGAAGGAAAATAGGTTTTCCTAGATCTATTCAAGTTGACCACGCAGGTTTTATCCCTGTGAAACAGAAACAATGGTCGTTTGAACCACTGCTCTGATACCACTTGTTGGTCCCGAAAGAGCAAGGTTTGGTGTATGGGGGGGGGGGGAATACACCAAATTCAAACTTTTCAGTTTACTTGATAAGTTATCAGTGAGTTCAAGCTATTCTTAGATAAGAAATTGCTCGACAGATGACTAATCAGATTGATCAGCAGATCGATACCAGATTTGTCCAAGCAGATTGCTCTCTAGTGTAAATACTAAGACAATAGTAAGAGTGATCTTATTATTTTCAAAGTATCGTGTGT
Organism: Leonotis leonurus; assembly: GCA_026898415.1. Classification (NCBI taxonomy): domain Eukaryota; kingdom Viridiplantae; phylum Streptophyta; class Magnoliopsida; order Lamiales; family Lamiaceae; genus Leonotis; species Leonotis leonurus. The sequence continues at coordinate 88,515 of JAPKLX010000255.1, forward strand.
GCGGAAAAATGGTGGATTAATGGGTGCTCTTAAATTAGAAAACCTTAAGGATTTAATCAGATCGTTAAACAGATTGATTGAGATGCAGATTATATGATTGTGCAGAAGGTTAGAATAATAAACAACTGAAAGTAAATGTACAAAAATATAAAGAACACAGTTGTTTAACGTGGTTCGGGAAATCCCTACGTCCACGATCTGGTCAAATCTAGACCAGATTATCCACTACTAGGATACTCTGCTTGTTTATACTCGTGGAGAACGAGTCACAAGTATCAGTCAATGCTAGAGAGATACTTATGCACGAAATAAGGGTCGTGTCCCTTTACAACTGATTACCTCTACGTTACCACTAGAAAACTACTAGCTAGCAGGGTGATCTTCTTTCTCTCGATAAGACAGACTTGAATCGAGGTTGGGTTGGTGTGATGGAGAATCACAAAGTGTTTGAAGCTCTTAGTCTGGATCACAGATTGATTGCTTGAGTGTATGTTGTCAGTGTTGCTCGCGCAGGTGTATTTCTCCAGATCTTGAACTTCAAATAAATAGACATTGAATTGTAAATTCTAGCCGTTGTTGATTGGCGTGAGATTGATTGTAGATTGTCAATCAATGACATCCATCATATCTATTCTTTCCATGTGGAAAACGTTGACTCAATCTTCAAGATATGGAAAGCAGATTGTTAACGGTTTCTTTCCTTCTTTGTGTCAATCGAAGACTCTCTTCCCAATCCCTGTTGGATGGGCTTCAAAAATGACATGGCAAGATGGTATGATGTGTAGGATGATGTCATCTGGTGGTTTGATAACTCCATCAATCTGGTCTTCAGTTGTGAACATCGATCTGGTCGGTGATCTGGTCGCTGTCTGTTACAACAGATCGATTTCATCTTGGCGTGAAAACTTGGCCTTCATCCTATACTATTATAAAAATGACTTCTATAGGAATAATTCCTTTACATTCTTAGTCATTTTCTAATTTCTTCTCTAACAGAGTTCACAATACATGTAGTGATCTGTTTAACACGTAGAACAGTTTAAAAGAAATACTAAGTGTGTTTCGAGAGATCATCATCAAAACTAAAAATTCTTAAGGGTTCCCAACAGTTAGATTCAATAATGATCCGATAATATCGTGATACTGTTTTATGACGGCTGCTTTGCCAAGTACATCAGGACCGATCTGTCCATTGGTTTGCATAGGGATCTTCACTGGTTTGCTATACTTCACTCCAAATTTGGTAATTAGATCATTAATGTATTTGGATTGATTGATTTGGATCCCTCAGCAGATTGTTTATCTACAGCTTAGGAAGAAATTCATTTCTCTCATCATTGACATTTTGTATTTGTACTGCATAAGCTTGCTGAATGTGTTACAGAGAAATTCAGATTTTGAAACAAAGATTATATCATCTACATAAATTCGAACTAAAAGAATATAATCTTGAACTTTGATGGTGAACAAGGTCTTATCTATTGATCCTCGCTTGAATCCCGATTGTAACAAGAAGGTGTATAGGGTTTCATACCAAGCTCGAGAAGCTTGTTTCAACCCGTATACGACTTTGACTAGCTTATACACCTTGCTCTCATTTTCTTCTTCGAACCCAGGAGGTTGTTCCAAATAGACTTCCTCTTCCAAAATTCCATTAAGGAAGACACTCTTAACATCCATTTGAAAACCTTGAATCGTTGATACGCTGCGTAGGCTAGAAACAATCTTATTGCTTCTAATTTTTCCACTAGCGCAAAAGTTTCATCAAAATCGATTCCATACTATTGGCATTACCCCTTTGCAACTAACCGTGTTTTATATCTGACTACCTCTCTTGTTTTATCCCTCTTGTTCTTGAAAATCCACTTCACGCCTATTACTCCTTGATGCACAGGTCGATCGACTAAGAACCACACTTAATTCCTTTTGAATTCATTCAACTCTTCTTGCATGGCATTAGTCCAATATGCATCTTGTAAAGCTTCAAAGGCATCTTTAGGTTCTGTGTGAGACAAGTAGCAGCTGAGTAGTGCACTTTCTCCATGCATTCTTTGTGTTTTTACTCTATCAGCTGGGTTCCCAACAATGAGCTCGGTTGGGTGGCTATCTATTGGTCCTGAAAGAGCAGGGTGTATGGGGGGGGGGGGGAATACACCAAATAACTTTTCAGTTTACTTGGTAATTAACTATAGAGATTAAGCTTTCTCGAAAGAATATTGCTTGAGTTGAGAGACTAGGTTCACTCTCGATATGTCCAGACAGGTTTTCTCTCATGAGTTACGCAGGTAAGAAAACAAGAGTGATCTTTTGTCTTAAGCTGTATAGTGTCCAGAACTTGTCCAAGGAGCACCACAAATTCAGCGATGAATTTGAGAAGTTCAAGACTGAAAGTCGAGGAGCCCTACAATCACTGTCCAACAAGATCTCAAACTTAACACAGGCGATCATTAAAATGGAAAAAAAGTAAGGAGAACTGCCCTCTCAAGTCCAGGTGAATCTCAAGCCACATGTCAACGCGGTGACACTCAGGAATGGTAAAGCATTACCTGAACGGGTGGTGGAAACTGCCAAGGAGATGGTAGAACCAGAGGAGCTAGAAGCTGAGGAAGAGCTGATCAAGATACCAGATCCCGATGAGCCAGTCAAGAAAACTGAACTAGAGAAGAGGTCAGAGCCCAAACCTAAAGCCAAGTCACCTAAGAAGGCTCTGCAGGAGAACATCTATTGTAAGCCACCTTTCCCAAGAAGGTTGGCCAAAACAAAAGAAGCTAAAGAGATGAAGGAACTATTCAAGGTTTTCCAGAAAGTGGAAGTTAATATGTCACTTGTCACTGCACTTGCAACTATGCCAAGATGTGTGAAATTCCTTATGGAGATGTGTACCAGGAAAATACAGTGCCCTGACAACACATGATTTCCAGTCGGAGAAAATGTCTCCGCAGTGCTCAAGAAGGATTTGCCAGTCAAGTGTGAGGATCCAGGGATATCCTATATCCCCTATGTGATCAAAAATACCAACATTGATCAAGCCATGCTCGACTTGGGGGCTTCGATCTATGTCATGCCTCAAAGTATGTTTGAGGAGATGAAGATAGGGCCACTGAAGCCATCCAGGGTCGTGATCCAGCTAGCGGACAAGTCAAACGTTTATCCATAAGGCATAGTAGAGGACGTCTTGGTAAAGGTACAAGATTTAATTTTTCCAGTTGATTTTAATATACTTAACATGGGATGTCCCTTTGCCAAGAAACCTCTTATGCTTTTAGGAAGGCCATTTCTCAAGATGGCCAGGACCTTTATCGACTACGACACCAGGAAGCTGACTTCCAAATGTGCTGGAGAGACGGTGACCTTTGATATTTACAAGGCAGAGCAACATGCTCCAAATGAGGAGATAGTGGATTTTTTGGAATCCATTAACAAAGACATCGAGGAAGCCTTACCCCAGATCCTGAACAAAAAAAGTGGACGAACCAGGCATTGAAGAGGGCAAGGAGGAAGAAGTATTCACTAACCTGCCCAAGCAGTGGAGTTCCAAGTCCCCAAATCACTCTCGATTCCAGGGAACCAGATGGAATCATCCATACTCAAACCACTGAAGTTGGAACTGAAGACCTTGCCTAAGCATCTCAAGTATATTTACTTGGGCAAGGAGGAGACATTGTCAGTAATCATTAGCTCGGAGTTACATCAGGAAGAGGAAGATAGGATCTGAGATCTGTTGTGGAAGTACAAGGAGGCTATAGGATGGACCTTAGCCGATATTAAAGGGATCAGCCCTACGGTGTGCCAACATCACATTCTTCTTGAGCAAGATGCGGTACTAGTTCGAGATCCACAAAGGAAGCTGAATTCAGTTATGATGGAGGTAGTTAAAAAGGAGATTGTAAAACTCCTTGATATGGGGATGATCTATCCCATTTCAGACAGCCGATGGGTCAGCCCGATGCATATTGTGCCCAAGAAGTCTGGCGTATAGGTGGTCGAGAACGTGAACAAGGAGCTGATCATGACAAGGCTGCAGACAGGCTGGAGAGTCTGCATTGACTACAAGAAGCTGAACGAGGTGACCAAGAATGACCATTTCCCACTGTCGTTCATTGACTAGATGCTCGAGCGGCTGGCAAGGAACAAATTCTTCTGTTTCCTTGATGGATACTAGAGATACATGCAAATATGGGTAGCGCTTGAGGACCAAGAGAAGACTACATTCACTTGTTCCTTTGGAACCTTCGCCTACCGAAGAATACCTTTTGGGCTATGCAACGGCCCGGGCATGTTCCAAAGGTGCATGATGAGTATATTTTCTTACCTCCTTGAGCACGCATGGAGGTATTTATGGATGATTTCACAGTCTATGGGAGGAGCTTTGGACAGTGTCTTGAGCACCTAGAGATGGTACTACAAAGGTCTGTGGAGAAAGGCCTGGTGCTCAACTATGAGAAATGCCACTTTCATGGCCAAGGAAGGCATTGTGCTTGGCCACGTTAAGTCTGAGAAATGAATTGAAGTGGATCGCGTCAAGGTTGAAGTCATCGTCAAGCTGCCATACCCCACCAATGAGAAGCAACTAGGAGGATTCGTTGGCCACTCGGGATTCTACTGTCGCTTTGTCAAGGACTTCGCCAATATAGCCCAATCGATGAACAGGCTGCTCCAAAATGATGTGTCGTGGGATTTCGACGAGGAGTGCAAGAAACATTCCAGATTCAAAAACTACTTGATCTCAACACCAGTGATCAGACCACCCGAATGGGGGATGCCCTTTGAGCTAATGTGCGATGCAAGCAGCTATGCCATAAGAACAGTGCTGGGCTAGAAGATTGGCAAGGTGAGCCATGTGATTTACTATGCTTCGAAGACACTTATCGAAGCCCAAATTAACTATACCACCACGGAGAAAGAGCTCATTGCAATGGTATTTTCTTTTGAGAAGTTTCGCGCCTATCTCTTCAGGAGCAAGACAGTGGTCTACACTGACCACGCCGCACTGAAGTATCTCATGGTCCAAAAGGATAGCAAGCCACGCCTGATAAGATGGATCTTGCTACTTCAGGAATTCAATATTGAAGTGAAGGATAAAAGTGGAGCCCAGAACCATATGGCTGACCACTTGAGCAGGATCTTGATGGAAGATGACGAAGCACCCCTCAACGAGAGGTTTAACGACAAGGAGCTGTACAGAATAGGCATTGCCGAGCCATGGTATACTGACATAGTCAACTACATCATCACGAAGACTTTCCCTATGGAGCTTGACCAATACCAGAGGGGGAAGATCAAGAAGTTGAGTGAGTCATTCATCTTGGATGACCCATATCTATGGAAGAAGGGTACTGACTTAATCCTCCGAAGGTGCAAACCCGAGGAAGAGCAAGGAAGTATTCTTGAGCATTGCCATGAGAGGGAATACGGAGGACACTTTGGAGCAAAACCTAAGGCAAGGAAGATCCTAGACAGTGGGTTCTACTGGCCCACAATCTTCAAGGATTGTTTTGAAAAGTGCAGGAGATGCGACAAATGCTAAAGATAATGGAATATTTCCAAGAAGGACGAAATGCCCTTAGTACTAGTTTTGCCAGCAGAGATTTATGACATATGGGGCATGGATTTCATGGGCCCCCAAAGGCAACCAGTATATTTTGCTAGCAGTGGATTATGTTTCTAAGTGGATAGAAGCAATTGCAACTCCAAATGCGGATGCAAGAACCGTAGCAAGGTTTGTCAAGGCAAATGTTGGGAACCCTAATGATTAGTGTTGATGATGGTCTTTCGAAACACACTTAGCTGGTCTGTATGTTAAACTGTTCCCCGTGTAAAACCAGATTACTATAGATCTAGTGATTTCTGTTTTGGAATAGACTAGGAGATGACTTAGAATGTAAAGGATATATTCCTATAGAAGTCATTCTCAACTTAGAATAGGATGAAGGACAAGTTTTCACGCTCAAAGGAATCGATCTGCTGTAACAGACAGCGACCAGATCGATGACCAGATCGATGCTTACAGCGATGAACCAGAGCGATTGAGTCATCAAGCTACTAGCTGACATCATCCTACACGTCATATGCTCTTGCCATGTCAAAGACCAAGATCCATCCAACAGGGATTGGAAAGATAATCTACGATTTAAACATATAAGGAAAGAGACCGTTAACAATCTGATTTCCATAAATCATAGATTGGGTCAACCTTTCCTATATGGCAAGAACAGATATGATGGAAACCTTGATTGGCAATATACCATCTATCTCACGCCAATCAATAACGGCTAGAATTTAAAATTCAAAGCCTATATAGTTGAAGACATCAATCTGGAATACAGAGAACAACAAGAAGAGAACACACGCGAGCTATACTGCAAATCATCTTCCAAAACATTCTACATTCCAGACTTAGAGCTTCAACATTCTGTGATTATACATCACACCAACCACCTCGATTCAAGTCTGTCTTGTCGAGAGAAAGGAGATCACCCTGCTAGCTAGTAGTTTTCTAGTGGTAACGTAGAGGTAATCTGTTGTAAAGGGACACGACCCTTCATTCGTGCATAAGTATCATTCTAGTTGTGACTGGTACTTGTGACTCGTTCTCCACGAGTATAAAGAAGCAGAGTATCCTAGTAGTGGATAATCTGGTCTAGGTTTGACCAGATCGTGGACGTAGGGATTTCCCGAACCACGTTAAACACCGTGTGCTTTACTTTTCTGCATTCTTATTATTTGTTGTTTATTATCCTAACCATCTGCACAAACATATAAGCTGCATTCTCAATCAATCTGCTTAATCGATCTGTCTAATTCCTTAAGGTTTTCTAAACAAAGAGCAATCATTAATCCACCATTATTCCGCACTCACTCTACACTCAGGAGATAATAAGATCACTCTTACTATCTGTTAAGTGTATTCACTTGAGAGTAATCTGTTTGGACAAAACCAGATCCTGATCCGTATATTGATCTGGTCAGTCATTCCAAGCAATTTCTTATACAGAATAGCTTGAGCTCTCATATAAATTGTCAAGTAAACTGAAAAGTTAGTATTTGGTGTATTTCCCCCCCCCCATACACCAAACCTTGCTCTTTCGGGACCAACAGCAAACATCTTCACCAGATACGGCATGCCCAATGCGATAGTCAGTGATAGAGGTTCACACTTCTACAAGTCCACCATCACTAGCTTGCTCAAGAAGTATGGAGTTCACCACCGTATATATACTGCATACCACCCCCAAGTCAATGGGCAAGCTGAAGTCTCCAACTGCATTGTGAAGAACATTCTGAGGAAGACAGTTGGCGAGACAAGGAAGGACTAGAGTGACCACCTTGATGATGCACTTTGGGCATATAGGACAACCTACAAGTTTAACTTTGGAAGGTCTCCACACCGTATGGTATAAGGCAAGCTGTGCCATTTACCTGTCGAGATGGAGCACAAGGCGTTTTGGGTAGTAAGCAAAATCAACCAAGACTAGAATGAAGTTGTTGAAGGAAGGAAGCTGAGTTTGTAAGAGCTGGAGGAAATCCGACTTGAGGCATATGAAAATGTTGCCTTGTACAAGAAAAAGCTGAAGAAATGGCATGACCACATAGCTTGAGGTAGGAGATTCAACAAAGGCGAGCTAGTGCTTCTATATGAGAATCGCCTCAGGTTTGCCTCTGGCAAGTTATCTACCAAGTGGAGAGGACCATACATGGTCTGGGAGCATTACCCTAATGGCTCTGCAGACATTCAGGATCTCAAGACTAAGACAATTTTCAAATTCAGTGGTAATAAACTCATGGCCTATTTTGGATATCACCCTGGAAAGGAAGACACGGAGGTTGCCCCAAAAGGTCCCTCTAAGAAAGCTTGATCAAGAAACAGCACTACATCGATGCCAACGATGTTAAATCAAGGCGCTTGCTAGGAGGCAAGCTGGTATTTTTATCGCTTTCTGTCTTTCTTAGTTTTTGTTTTATTTTTGGTGTGTTTTATTTTTTTTTAGCCCAGGAACCCCATTGGCCCATTGTAGCACTTTTCCTTAAGCAAAGTGTGTGAGTGGAGGGAAAAAGGGTTCTTGACTTAAGTTTCCTCTTGACCAACTCCAGGAAATAAATTTTCCCGCCCAAGAAAACCCTAGTTTTTTTGTCTTGTGCCGAGAAATGTCGAGAAGGCAGAACGGCGTGAGCAAAGTTTGAACTGAAAAGTAACTGACGTCACATCAGCGCGTCAGCCGAGGCAATCAAGTGTCTGCCACCTGCCAGCTTACTCTACCTTATAATCGACTACACCCACTCCTCCATTCTCTAGACGTTACAACCACCCCACCCCACCTTCACCTCTACAACTTCCCATACAAGTTTAATCTAATAACTCTCCCATAACTATAATTCACTCTATCACTCTCACAACCATACCCCCTCCAGTTCGTAAAAACCACAATCATCTTCAACCTCCTTCCCACTCCCTCCATAACCACCACACACAATCTACCACTTAAACCCTACAGCCATGGTGAAAAAGAAAGCCCTTGCCAAGAAGAAGGGAGAAACCCAAAGCCAACCCTCATCCACAGCCACTGAAACCCTACATCCAACCATTACGCCAAAAGCCCCTGCCATGGCGACGACCGAGACACCCATCGTGGTAACCGCCCAAATACCTGCTGTGGAGGCGGGGGAAGATAACTAACCACCAAAAGAGACTGAGAAGGCAGTGGAGGAGGAAGTGGAGGATGAGGAAGAAGACGAAGAGGAGGAGGAAGCAGCGGAGCAAGAGAAAGCGGAGGAGATGGAGGTGGACCAGCCGAAGGACGCAAGCCAGAAGGGAAGTTCAAGTAAAGCTACTGAGGAGGAGGCCGAGGAAATATCTTTCGGAGAGAAGACCCCAAAGAAGCGCCGGTTCAAAACCGTCGTGAAGAAGGAGAAGGTGACCCCAGTGAGGAGGACGAGAGCTAGAGCAACTGAGGCCAAGACGAATGAGATGGATGGAAAGGAAATCGTGGTCCCCAATACTATAGATTTCGAGGTATTGGAACAACTAGGTGTAGAGGAGCAGGTTCATGAAAGGTTTAGAGTAATCGGTTGGGAGAAATTCCTTGACTGGGAAACCACCGTATACGGTGACTTGGTCAGGGAGTTTTCGGCAGCGTCAATGTAGAATTCGAGATGGGAGGAGTCCCTAGCATGATGGAATTCTCACTCACAGGAAAGCAGCAGAAGGTAGTCGTCGAAGACCTAGATGTAATTCTAGGCATGATTGATTTCAAGGAAAAGTTTGATCCGGAGTACAAGACAACGATCAATGTAGTCCCCAATGCACCCAGGGAGCAGTAGAACCGGATTTGAGAAGTTCTTTCTAGGACCAAAAACTTCAAGGGAAGTGAGTGGTGGACCCGGCGGTCAAGGTGTCTCACCGCATCTTGGCCATCAACCTCTTTGGCAAGATGGACAGTAGCTACACTGTTTCCCAAAGTGAGCTTTTTATACTTTGGGCCATGGAAAAGAAGAAAAGGCTCAAATTGTCTTCGTTGATGGCAAACTACATCCGCAACATCATGTCCAAGTCCCAGCAGCGCATGTCCCTATCCCACTTGCCTACCTTGATCGGGAAGCAGTTTGGGTTGATCAAGTCTGACTACAAAGGGTTCTTGGAGAGAGAGGAACACTTTGACATGGCCACCCTAACCAGGATGTTTACCATTGAGGAGAACGCTGATGGAGAGCCCCACATTGTTGAAGACCCCGTCGAGAAGCCACTTGTCTACCCCGCCAAGAGCATTGTGAAAGCAGTAAGGTCCCCCTCGTCAGATCCAACAAAGGATCTGACCGTCTATCTCAGCCACATCTACAAGACCCTAAGGCAACTGCAAGACGCCCAACTGGCCTACTTTGTGCACGTAGGTTTCAGGTAACCCCCTGCTCGCCAATGATTCAGTCCTGCCTTTTTTTTTAAGGTTTTAGTTTTTATTTTCATTTTCTATTTTTATTTCCGTTCTAGTTAGAGTCATGATCAGGGAGCCTCTCCCATTCTAAACACTTTACCTTGGGCAAAGTGTGTGAGTGGGGAGGGCTCCTGAGTCTCTCTAGGTTAGAGAGTGTTTTTTGTTTTTCTTGTTTAGAGTCTTGCAAGCATGCTGACTGTATATGTAACTTGAGCATGACAGACGTATGAGTTTTGATTAATAGATCAAGCATGTTCTAGGATAGTTAGGTATGAAGGAAATGCGATCATGAGAGCATGTACACCCTGTGAGATTTTTGAGTCTTAAATGGTATATATACTTGCTTAGCATGATTCTCTTTTTTGTGTGTATATACAACTGCTTAGCTTGATTGGTTCTAGAACTTTCCTGCTTTCTTGGTCAAAACCCTGTAATCCTGGTCAAGTCTCTAGAGGACTTAGGCACTTTTTGTTCATAAGCCCAGAGCACAAATTTCCTACCAACATTCATATTCCCTTGCTAGCCAATTTTGAGGCCTTAATATTTCTTTCGTCTCACGCGCATATTCAAAAACCCCATAAAGGCCTACCCTGGTCAGGATGAACCTAGGCTAGAAAGAAAAACTCATGGAGTAAGGAGAAAGGGCAAGACACACTCCTTTGAATGGCTGCCCTAGCTTCCAGCCGGGCAGCCCGAAAACCAAAGCCACGTTACAACCCATGAAGACCTGAGGATAGATGCCTTGACCAGGCTAATTGGGTGGAGACATGTAGAAGGCAGGCAAACCTATGGAACCTTTCTTGATCAAGCAGGTTGTCGAGCCTAACACTTAACCTAAACATAGAATGCTGAGCGGGTAAGGAAACATCTCTATGCTCACTTGATCGCTATCTTGACCAATTAAGAACATTGCTTGATTTATGCTCTAACTCTCATCTATCTTGACTGTTTTTGATGCATGTATATTATTGTGCTGGCTTTTTGAGTCTTTTCTTTTCCTTTTTGTTGGTCCCGAAAGATCAAGGTTTGGTGTATGGGGGGGGAAACACCAAACTACAAACTTTTCAGTTTACTTGACAAGTTATGAGAGAG
>JAPKLX010000255.1:99542-136030 GCA_026898415.1 Leonotis leonurus
ACACCAAACTACAAACTTTTCAGTTTACTTGACAAGTTATGAGAGAGTTCAAGCTATTCTGTATAAGAAATTGCTCGAAAATGACTAGACAGATCGATAAGCAGATCGATAGCAGTTTAGTCCAAACAGATTACTCTCTTAGTGAAAACACTTAGCTAATAATAAGAGTGATCTTATTACTTTCTGAGTGTTAAGTGAGTGCGGAATAATGGTGGAATAGTGATTGCTCTTGTTTAGAAAACCTTAGTAATAATCCAGAATGTTAAGAAGATTGATTGAGATGCAGATGGATGATAGTGCAGAGAGTTAGAATAATAAACAACTGAAAATAAGGAATGCAGGAATGTAAAGCACACAGATGTTTAACGTGGTTCGGGAAATCCCTACGTCCACGATCTGGTCAAAAACGTGGTTAGGATACTCTGCTTCTTTATACTCGTGGAGAACGAGTCACAAGTATCAATCACAACTAGAGAGATACTTGTGCACGAAATAAGGGTCGTGTCCCTTTATAACAGATTACCTCTACGTTACCACTAGAAAACTACTAGCTAGTAGGGTGATCTCCTTTCTCTCGATAAGACAGGCTTGAATCGAGGTGGTTGGTGTGATGTAAAGTCATAGAGTGTTGAAGCTCTAAGTCTGGATAGCAGTTTGCTCGAGAGTATAATAACAGTATAGCTCGCGTGTGTTCTCCCTACCTTCCAGATCTCTTTTACTTCAACTATATAGGCATTGAATTTGAAATTCTAGCCGTTTGTTGATTGACGTAAGATAGATGGTATATTGCCAATCAATGGTTTCCATCATATATGTTCTTTCCATATAGGAAAGATTGACTCAATCTTTGAGTTATGGAAAGTAGATTGCTAACGGTCTCTTTGCTTCAATGTGTTAACCGAAGATCTTCTTTCCAATCCCAGTTGGATGGACTTGATCTTGACATGGCAAGAGCATATGATGTGTAGGATGATGTCAGCTGGTGGATTGATGACTCAATCGTTCTGGTTCCTCGCTATAGGCATCGATCTGGTCATCGATCTGGTTACTGTCTGTTACAGCAGATCGATTCCTTTTGGCGTGAAATCTTGACTTTCATCCTATTCTAAGTTGAGATTGACTTCTATAGGAATATTTCCTTTACACATTAAGTCATCTCCTAATCTGTTCCATAACAGGATTCACTTTATCTCTAGTGATCTGTTTTTACACGTAGAACAGTTTAAGCTCTAGAATACCTAAGTGTGTTTCGAAAGACCATCATTAAAACTAAAGACTTAGGGTTCCCAACACTTTTCTTTTTGGGCAAGTTATATTTACACGCTTGACGAGACCATTTTTTGTGCTCTTTTTGTGTCTAGTTTTAGGTCTAGATCGAGTCATTTTTCCTTTATTTGTGTCATGTTTTGTGTTTGGGAGGACACAAGTCTAGGGCTGGCAGGATGCAGATCAAGTTGAATGTCATCTCGAGAAAGAGGCAAGATAATACGCGAAGTAGCTTGGGCTGTCTGAAGTCCAAGGCATGGTACCGCTCGAGATCACACTATAGCAGCTAGGGCCAAGAGGAGTACGTTGACCAAGATAAGAAGACAGACTGAAGCAGTCGGGAGCGCAAAAGACGTTGGGCAAGATACTGAGATCCGCAGTGGATTTCTTTCCTTCCGCGGAATAGGTAAGATATCTCCCTTTCCTTCCACAAAATATTTGAGGTATTGGGAGTATCTTTCTATACTCGAAAGATCTGACCGGGAAGGAAAGTTGGCCGGAACTCTAGCCGCCACCACCAGGAAGCCCAGGCCCACGAGACCCCTATTTAAAGCTATGATTCAAATTAGAGACACACACATGCAATAGGCTTTGAACTTAGGAGGAAGGGGCAACTCCCGACTACTTAGTCTAGTTCTTTTATTTCTATGAGTGATTGGGAGGAAGAAACAAGTCCTATGGGCAAACACTATTTTTAATTCATGTTCTTATGCATTTGGCATTGCCACGGGTTGGTCCTAGCAAGAGGATATTTTGGTAACTCTTTATTTCAGTATTTTAATATAAGTATGCTTTTGTTTATTTCATCTTTGTTATTTACTTTTCGTATGAGTAGCTAAGTTTATAAACTTCGCTTGGGAACGATGAATTGAGTCCAACCTTATAACGTCTTGAGAGGTCCAACTGTACATATAATTGTCTTGGCGTGTTCCTAAAGTGCTAGATCTGAATCATATACAACTTGATCAAGTCATCAGTGTTGTCTGGCCAGTAGCAGTCTTGGGCAAGATCAAGTTACAACTGCGAGCTGGAAACTCCAAGTGTTAGTGACTCCTTGCTTGCCAGCCAGAGGGATCAGTGCGGTGAAGTAGGTGGAGATGCCATGGGACGGGCGTCTGAGATGATGTGCCCATGGTTGTTGTGTTCCCTGCAAATGCCTATTTGAGTACACTGGAGTAAGCTTGGTCTAGGAGCAAAGCATGAGCAAGGGGGATAGGGAATGAGTAACCCTTACCTTCTGGACTAAAAAGGTGTGCTCGCGAGGCTTGGGTGGCTACATGATGATTAAAAAGGGGGTTGCTTGAGTGATGCGTTTGGGTGGTAGGAGTAAAACTTCATTCTTACGCTTGCCTTTAACCAATGCCATGCTGAGGCAACGAACAACTTTGCACCAATGATCAAGACATAAGTCAAGACTCAAGGATTCTAAACCCAAGTCAAGTTACTTTCTCATTTAGCTATTTTAGTATTTTCTTTTCAGTCATTTACTTTTACAGCATTTACTTTCTGCTTGATTACACTTCTTGCCCAAGGCAAGACCCGACTCAAAACCCCAAAATTGTGACATCATGAGAGAAATCCACCAACTCCCTGTGGGATCGACCATGTATAGCGGAACCTAGTGAAGAGTATCGGTTTTATAAATTTATCCTGCCGGAGTTATAACGACTGAGCTCTGTTAGCGTGCTACTTCCTTCAACGATCTGTTCCGCCTTTCTATGACTCTGTTCTGTTGCGGGGTTCTTGCGGAAGATGTTTGATGTTCAATGCCCACTGGTTGCAATATTCTTCGATCTTCTGATTAAGAAACTTAATACAACGATCTGTTCTGATGGACATGATGGTGGTCTCCTTTTGTCAAGTGATCTTGTTGAAGAAATCAGGTAGCTTCTCCAACGTTTTCTTTTTCTCAAATAAAAAGATAACCCAAGTGAATCTAGAATAATCATTAATAATAACTAAAGTATACTTTCTACCGTTAATACTTAATGCCGTTACTGGGCCAAATAAGTCTAGGTATAGAAGTTCGAGTATTTTGTTTTATGAGTGCTTTGTTGGGGAAAGATGACTTGGTCTGCTTTCCAGCTTGGAAATCTTCACAAATATGATATTTATCATACACTTGGTCTGGTAATCCTTCGACTAGGTTTTCTCTTGCGATCTTGTTAATAGACTTGAAATTCAGATGACTGTAACTTGTGCCATAACCAGCTCGTTTATGAGATTATTTTAGTAACTAAACAAGTCTCGATCTGGTTTGTTCATTGCACAATGTATAACCTATCCTTCAATTTACCAGTAAGAAGAGTTGCATCTCCTTCCTTGTTCTTCACAAAACAGTTGTTAGCATCAAAAATAATTTGGTTACCATTAGAATAAAAGAGACTAACAGAAAATAAATTATGACTAAGACCTTCAACATAAGAAATATTAGTAATAGTGGTCTTGCCAATCTTAATATTACCATATCCTCTGGTATAACCTTTTGAGTTACAACCAAAGGTTACCTGTAGACTTTATCTTTCAACATAGTCATATAGCAGGTAATTGTCGCATGTTATATGCTTTGAGCATCCGCTATCAATTATTCAGACTGAACCTCTTGCTACTTGACTTCTTCTTGAAGTTCTTCCATCCTGCAATTACAAGGACTTAACAACCCTTTCAATGATTGGGTGCTTGGTTAGTAGCAAATGTTCCTTTTGGAACCCAAATCAATTTAGTATTTGGAACACAGATATATCAAGCGATCTGTTTCACTGAGTCATCTGTTCTTGAGATGGCTTTGTAGACAGATGGATGATTCATTTCTACGTTGTCCATGTTAGCCTTCTGCTTTCTTGCAGATGGTGTTCTAGTAGGAGCCTTCTGCGGTTGTTTCATTCTTGTTTCACCATCATTTTATGTGGGTGATTCTTCTTATTCTGTAGTTCGACAACTTGATCTGGTATCTTTTGCCTTTCGACTACAAACTTGGTTGTGTTTTATCCTCCAGTATATCTTAATCCAGTAGTCAATCTGGCTTTGTTCTGCATTTCCATGATCATATTAGCCCATTCGCTGCTCTTGTTTATCTTACTCATGTTATCTCTCGTCTTCTGTAGTTTCTCCTCAAATACATTTCTGGCTATCAAATCTTTGACCTTTGAGTTGAGTGAGTAGATCTCCTCATCTTTTGCTTTGATATGTTCTTCAAGATCCTTTCCTTCGACAGAGAAATCTGTGTTTGTAACTTCACAGTATCATTGAGCTTGTCATTCTCCTTGATGACATCTTAGAATAGCTTCTTCAGATTCTTGTAATTCTTGAGCATATCATTGATCTCTTCCCAAGAGACTTGAGCTTCATCTTCATCACAAGAATCATGTACAGGTTTGTTATATGAAGTAGAAACATGTGAATTTACCTCATTCTGGTCGAGGCCCTTGTCATATCCCATGTAACATTCATCCCAATTTTCATCTTGATCCTGTACAACGAATGATTCATCATTCTCTGATGAGCTATTTGAGAAATGGCTTGAGCTTGACTCTTCATCAGCTAGCATAGCTTTGCATTGAGCCTTGAGTTTGCGATCTCTTTTCGCTCTTAGTTCCTCTCTCTGACTTTTGGATAAGTCGGGGCAATCTGTCTTGAAGTGACCTGTTCTGCCACAACCATAACAAGTATAGTCAGTAGAATTAGAAGATTTATTGGAACTTTTTACCTCAGATTTGTTTTCAGATCGATCTTGATCTCTACCATTCTGGTAGCAATTTTTCTTGTTATCATTGTAGAACCTACCATACTTCATCGATCTGGTCTCCAGTTTCTCCAGATCATCACTTGTGTCTTCCTCTATAGCAGGTGCAACTGGTTCCTCAGCTGGAACTTTGGCTTTGTGTTGGTCCCGAAAGAGAGTTCAAGCTATTCAACCTACCATACAAACTTTTCAGTTTACTTGGCTAATTATCAGAGAGTTCAAGCTATTCTTAAGGAAGAAATTGCTCGACAGATGACTGACCAGATCGATCGACAGATCGATAGCAGATCAATCCAAACAGGTTGCTCTCTAGTGTATATACTTAGACAATAATAAGAGTGATCTTATTACTTTCAAAGTATTGTGTGTGCGGAAATATGGTGGACTTAGTTGGTGCTCTTATATAGAAAACCTTAATTATAATCCAGATCGATAAAGCAGGTTGATTGAGATGCGGTTTAAGTGATAGTGCAAGGGTTAGAATAAAATACATAACGGAATATAAATATGCAAAAAGGTAAATGACACAGTTGTTTAACGTGGTTCGGGAAATCCCTACGTCCACGGTCTGATCAAAACTAGATCAGATTATCGACTACTAGGATACTCTTCTTCTTTATACTCGCGGAGAACGAGCCACAAGTTTCAAACACTATCTGGTTGAATCTTATGCACGAATAAGGGTCGTGTCCCTTTACAACAGATTACCTCTACGTTACCACTAGAAAGCTACTAGCTAGCAGTATGATCTCCTTTCTCTCGATAAGACAGACTTGAATCGAGGTTGGGTTGGTGTGATTTACAATCACAAACAGTTTGAAGCTTTTGTCTGAAGATTGATTGCTTGAGAATGTTTTTATCGATGTAGCGCCCGCACCTCCAGATTTCGAATCCCAAATATATATATAGGCTTTGAATTTGAAATTCTAGCCGTTTGTTGATTGGCGCGAGATGATTTGTAGATTGTCAATCAATGATGTCCATCATATATGCTCTTGCCTTGTAGAAGTGTTGATTGAATCCTCTCAGTATGGAAAGCAGATCGATATTGATTACTTTCCTTCTTCGTGTCAATCATGGATTCTCCTTCCAAACCCTAGTGGATGGACGTCAATATTGATGTGGCAAGTGGACATGATGTGTAGGATGATGTCATCTAGTGGTTTGATGACTCTATTGATCTGGTGCTTCCCTAAGATCATCGATCTGGTCGGTGATCTGGTCTGTGACTGTCATAGCAGATCGATTTCTTCTCTTTGAAAAATTTCTTGGTCTTCAACCTAGACTATTATTGAAATGACTTCTATAGGAATAATTCCTTTACATGCTAAGTCATTTTCTAATCTGTTCTCTATCAGAATTCACTTTATGTTTAGTGATCTGTTTAACATGTAGAACAGTTTAACAACAATCAAAGTTGTGAAGACTAAGTGTGTTTCAAGAGATCATCATCAAAACCAAAATACTTCGGGGTTCCCAATAATTTCCCCCTTTTTGATGATGTCGAAACCACACTTTATAATATAACCTTAATTTAAGCATTAAGAGTGATCTGGTTTAAAGGGCCAGATTGTTTATGTTTTCGTTATTAGGTTATAACGATTAATAGCAGTTAAGTATGTTCAGGAAAATAAGAAGTTGTCATCAGAACCTCATTTTATAAGAGAGATCATATAAAAAAAAAAGATAGGTTTACAGATTGTCCAAAAACAAAATAAGAATACAGATAGAATGAAAGATATTGAGTTGAGATAAACTATCTTGTCTTCTTCTTCTCTTCTTGTAGCTTCTTCATCTTCGCTCTTGTCTCATCCGAGATAATCTGGACACTTTCATATACCCTGTCACAGCCCAATTTCTTAATCCTATCTTAGTTAAGTAATTAGGCCATGACTCGGTTATCTTAGGAAATTCTTAGAAACAGAGCTAATCTCAAAGATGATTGAATCAAATTTTCGCAAGAATTTCAGGGCAGACTTAACACTTCAACTTCAAAAACTCATAACTTACTCATCCGGACTCCAAATTAAGATCCGAAAGAACCGTTATAAAGGTATTGAAAAGACCTTTAAAATGGTACAAAATTTTCGTGAATTCGGACAGATGAATCTCACAGAAAAGGGTTTCAACCTGCTGCCCTGTTTCTAGTGAAAACAAAACTTCCACAATTTATGAACTCGGGTTTCAATTTATCAAAGGTGAAACTCCAACAACCAAGAAAAAGGATTAAACATGATGATTCACCAAGAAAATACCAACATGGATTTCATAAGCTAACCAAGCATAATGGTATCAAACATTCAGATTAACTAAAAGAAAACTGATGTTCACAACGGAAAGAGTGGTTGAGTTATATGTATGACGACATATAACTCAGGGCTTACAAGTATGTTTCAACAAAGTTCAACAAAATAACCATAACCCACTCAATAGTTTACATGTCAAAATAACTACAGTGTTCAGCTCCATCACCATCTCCCAGCTCAACCTGCATGTTTAGAAATACATGCAGGGCGTGAGTACATAACGCACTCAGTGGACACATGCCAAAAATATTGAAAACTTGCTCTTAGAGCTATATAATTGACTTGCCAACTTTAGCATATACAGGGTTTTAATAAATAAACTGCATATGCTTCTTAAAACTTATATCTTTTCTTTTCTGAAAACAATGAAACTGAATATGCATATAATGTGTCTGCAGACATTTATCTAAAATCTGAAATACCATATCTACTTTCTTGTGTTGAGAGGTAGGCCTCCCCCTCAAACACACTCTGACCGGCCAGTCCGCTCACCGGCTCACGGTCTAATGTGTACACAAACCCTTACCGGCAGTTCGTCCGGCATAGGGCCGATATCGTAATTGTGGCGTAGATAGGTACATGAAACATGCTGAAAAATAGGCAAGTCAACTTCTTTAAACATAAAAACATATCATCATAAGTAATTCTTTAGCACATGCATTCTTTAGTTAGAAAGCCCACCTGAAGGGTTTAATCTATTTAACCTGAGGCTTCGTCTCTTTCTTTCTTTTCTTCTTTCTCTTTCTCAGCTGAACCTTTCATAAATAAAACATTTAAGAATAAGAAATCTTACTCTTTTCTATGGAATCATCAATTCATAATCTCATTCTTCTTCTTGTAATTTACTTGATTATCAATTAGTATAACTATAATTTCTTCGGCTTTTGCATCTTTCTATTTTAACATTACATTCATCACTTATCTTATTTATGTTATTACATCACTTCTTTACATACTAAACTAACAATTTCTAACTCTTACATACTTGGCTAATAAAATCCCATAAATTCACATTAGCCACTATATTCATTCTTTATCTCAAATTCTTCATTAAATCAAACAAATAAAATCTCTATATATAAGTTTCAATCATGCCCTTCTCCTTGAAGATTTAAAATCTTAATGTAAGAGTGACTCTATCTTTAATCTCTTGATTCAACCATGCTTAATATGGCTTAATAAACTCTAATGAATCAGCATTCCATCTTAATAATATCAACCTATATATAAACTTAAAAACTCCATCATCTCACTAAATTTTGAAAGTTCATTTCTAATGATTGAAAAATTCTAAATAAATTATTCTAGACATTATTCATACCAATGAACTCAAATATGATATCAATTTAAATAAATAAAATCAAAATCCCATAACTCTTCATTTCTACTATTTTCGAAAATTTCACTAATTTTCATATCTTGATTTTTCCTCCAATTTCTTTCTAATCTTATGGTTAAACATACTCAATTGCATGAATAAAATCTTAATTTAAGCATAGAATCACATAATATTAACATAAATTTAAACTCAACCCTAAAGCCATATCCTTATCTAAGTCATCATATTTCTACATATTCTTCCACTTTAAGCATGCTTTAATCATGAGATAACAATAATTTCACTAATACTTCAAATTTAAACTCTCCATCATCATGCTTCAAAACCATACTTTGATCAAATTGAAATACATAAACATGATAGAGAATAGCTATTTACCTTCAATTCACTATGCTTTATACTTGATAGGGCTTGAAATCACACTATTTTTGCTTGGGATGAGAAAATTTTATGGTGTTGGCTATGGTGTAATTTTCGAAAATTTGATGGAGGTAGAAGATGAAAAATTTGTTTGATATCTATCATGAATAGTAACTTATTATGTATTTATATAGATAATAATTAATTTATTTAAAATTAATTAAATTTGATATTTATCATGAATAGTACCACTAGATTTTTATTCAAATTTCTACCATATTCTAGAGAATTTAAGAAATTTACTTCTTTATGGTTATCTCTACATGAGATATTAACACTCTTAATTCATGCTTAAGTCACACATAGGTCATCCCTCTTCACTAATTACAACTAAGGGCTTTGAATTTTAAAATTTATAGTTTTATCCACTAAGGATGCAAAGCCTTTTTAACTGTAATTAGCAATTAAGTACTAATTAAGATTTGAGGGTATTACATTCCCTCACCCTTAAAAAAATTTCGTCCCGAAATTTAGTACCTCAATTAAATATCTCGGGATACTTCTTTTTCATTCGATCTTCTAGTTCCCATGTTGCTTCTTCTGAATCATGATGCTTCCATTGCATTTTTACTAAAGGAATAGATTTATTCCTTAGTTTCTATTCTTTTCGATCTAAGATAAACTCGGGCTTTTCTTCATAGCTTAAATCTGGTTCAGGAACTATTTCTTCTTGATGGACTATGTGTTTTGGATCAAACACATACTTTCGCAATTGCGACACATGAAATACATTATGTACATTACTAAAGTTTGGTTGCAATGCTAACCTGTAAGCTACAGGTCCTACTTTCTCTAGTATTTCATATGGTCCAATAAATCTCGGTTTTAGTTTTCCTTTTATACCAAATCGATGCACACCTCTAGTAGGAGAAACTTTTAAGAAGACTTTATCAACTATTTTGAAACTCAATTCGGTTCGGCGGATATCTGCATATGATTTTTGACGATCTTGAGCTTCTTGAATTCTTTTCTTTATCTGTCGTACGATTTTGACCATTTCTTCTATCGCTTCCGGTCCCAAAACTCTTCTTTCTCCTACTTCATCCCAGTAGAGAGGCGATCTGCATTTCTTACCATAAAGAGCTTCATATGGCGCCATGTTAATCGTCGCTTGATAGCTATTATTATATGCAAACTCTACTAACGGTAAGGCTTGTTCCCACTGTTCGCCTCGGTCTAATACTATTGTTCTAAGCATGTCTTCTAGTGCTTGGATCGTTCTTTCTGTTTGACCATCGGTTTGTGGATGAAAGGCTGTGCAGAAATTCAAGCGCGTTCCTAACTCTTCTTGAAAGCTCGTCCAAAATTGAGAAGTAAATTTGGTATCTCTGTCAGACGTAATGGATACAGGCACTCCATGCAGGCGAACTATTTCTCAAACGTATAGTTGTGCCAGCTTGTTAGCTCCATAATTAGCAGGAATTGGGATAAAATGAGCGCACTTGGAAAGTCGATCGATTATGACCCATATAACTGTATTGCCTCGTCTCGACCTAGGTAAGCCAGTTACTAAATCCATAGCTATATGGTCCCATTTCCATTCAGGAATCTCCAAAGGTTGCAGATTCCCATATGGTCGCTGATGTAATGCCTTGACCTGTTGACAAACTAGACACCGTTCTACAAATGAAGCTATTTCTTTCTTCATTCCGACCCACACAAACTTTTGCTTGAGATCTTGATACATTTTCGTGCTTCCCGGATGAGAGGCATAAAGTGAATTATGAGCTTCATCCATAATTTCATTCTTTATCCCCTCGTTATTAGGCACACATATTCTATCTCTAAACATGATCGCATTATCCTCCGCTTCATGATAATCTTGCAATTTCTATGTTCTAATTCTCACTCGTAGTTTCTCTAATTGTTCATCTTGTCGTTGAGCTTCTACAATTCTTGCTCTTAAATCAGGTACAACAACAAGAGTTGATATGATACTCTCTGTTGTTTCTGGTGGTAACACCACTTCTATTCTCATCTTATCGAATTCCCTAAGAAATTCTTCTTTCTGAGTGAGAATAGCGCTTAAGGCACTTTGGCTTTTTCGACTCAATGCGTCAGCTACTACATTTGCTTTTCCTGGATGGTATTTGATTTCACAGTCGTAGTCTTTAACAAGCTCAAGCCATCTCATTTGACGCATGTTTAGGTCTCTCTGCTCAAAGAAATACTTTAGGCTTTTATGATCAGAGAAGATTTTACATTTCGATCCATACAAATAATGCCTCCAAATTTTTAGAGCGTGAATCACAACAACTAATTCTAAGTCATGCGTAGGATAAGTAAGTTCATGTGGTCTCAATTGTCTTGAAGCATAAGCAAACACCTTTCCTTCTTGCATGAGGACACATCCTAATCCACTTCTTGATGCATCCGTATAAAGAGTAAATTCCTTATCTGATACTGGCACCGTCAACACCGGGGCTGAAGTTAATTTACTCTTTAACTCTTGAAAACTATCTTCGCATTCTTTGGTCCATTGGAATTTAACTCCCTTCCGAAGTAATTGAGTCATTGGTCTCGCAATCCTAGAAAATCCTTCAATGAACCTTCGATAGTATCCTGCCAGACCTAAGAAACTTTGAATCTCGTTTGGCGTTGTAGGAGATTTCCATTCTTGGACGGCTTGTACTTTTGTAGGATCAACCTTTATTCCTTCTACCGAAACTATGTGTTCAAGGAAGTTTACTTCTCTCATCCAAAATTCACACTTACTAAATTTAGCATATAACTTCTCAATTCTCAATGTTTCTAACACAATTCTTAAATGCTCTTCATGCTCCTGTTCGTTCTTTGAATACACAAGAATATGATCGATAAATACGAGCACGAATTTATCGAGGTAATCATGAAAAACGCGATTCATCAAATCCATGAATACTGCCGGAGCATTTGTTAGGCCAAAAGGCATCACTACAAATTCATAGTGACCGTATCGTGTTCGGAAAGCGGTCTTATATATATCTTCTTGTCAAATTTTCAACTGATGGTACCCTGATCTTAAGTCAATCTTAGAGAAAACACTAGCTCCCTTCAATTGATCAAAAAGATCATCTATCCGTGGTAACGGATATTTATTTTTCAAGGTGAGCTTGTTTAATTCTCTATAATCTATACACATTCTTAAGGTACCATCTTTCTTCTTAACAAATAAGACTGGTGCTCCCCAAGGAGAAACACTGGGTCGAATAAACCCTAAGTCCAAAAACTCTTGTAATTGGACTTTCAATTCCTGTAATTCTTTTGGGGCCATTCTATAAGGTGCTTTTGAAATAGGTTCCGCTTCAGGTTCTAGATCAATTGTAAACTCCTATTGTCTATCTTGAGGTAATCCGGGTAATTTTTCTGAAAATACATCTTGATATTCTCTAACTACCGGTACCTCTTCTATCTT
The DNA here is from genome assembly GCA_026898415.1 of Leonotis leonurus. Classification (NCBI taxonomy): domain Eukaryota; kingdom Viridiplantae; phylum Streptophyta; class Magnoliopsida; order Lamiales; family Lamiaceae; genus Leonotis; species Leonotis leonurus. The sequence goes on from JAPKLX010000255.1 coordinate 112,010, forward strand.
CCTCTATTTCTTAGTATCTTCATTTAAATGTACCAAATAGACACGAGTATCCTTATTTCTCATCAACTTGGATGCTCGTAGAGCTGAAATTATTGGTATATCTCTTTTCTTCATTTCCATACCATAGAAATAGGTAGGTTCTTTTCCTGGAGGTTGAAACGAAATCTCTCGTTGCTCGCACCTAATTGTGGCATGATTCTCTATCAACCAATCCATTCCCAAGATAATATCTACATCCCCCATAGGTAGCAATTTCAAGGATTTTGCTTCTAATTCAAGAAGGCCTAACTTAAATTCTAAGTTAGGGCATATGTGAGAAACTATGGAGGATTTACCCAAAGGAGTTACTACTTTTAAACTTTGATCACTTCTTTCTATCTTAAGCTTAAAAGTATCGAAAATAATTTTTATAGGTACATTATCTAAAGTACCCATACCTGTAAGATTCTCAGCACTTCTTCCTCCTTGATTTTGGGTCAAAGCAAATACTCTTTGATACTGTGGTTGAACACCTCCACTTGTAGCCTTACTTTGCTCTGCTTGCTTTGAAGAACCTTGTTTTCTTCCGCTCCCAGACGTATTCTTCTTATTAGGGCAATTGTTGGAATAGTGACCCACCTGGCCACAAGTGTAACAACTATTGCTGCCCCACTTACAGACTCCCGCGTGTGATCTATTACATCTGGGACATAAAGGTTTTCAGGTGAAATTTGGAGAGACCTGAGTCAAATTCTGGGATGATGGTCGAAATTGAGTTTGTGTAGTCTGACTCAACTTTTTCCATGGTTTATTGTTTGGAAAATCTTTCATTTCCCACTTCCTCTTTCCTTTAAATTTTTGGTTTGGAAACGCCGCCTTCGGTGGAATTTGCGTTTGTGATGGTGTTGGAGTAGATTCCATTACCATCTTTTCGGGTTGCATTTCCAATTCCATGTCTAAAGCTCGATTTAACGTCTCAGCATACGATAAGGAGGGTTGGCTTGCTAAAATAACTCTTATTTCTTGACGTAACCCTGATCGAAATAGTTCTGCCATCTTCTCATCCGTTTCGATTTTATAAGGAGCATATCGAGCTAGGCTGCGAAATTCTCGGTCATACTCAGCCACTAACTTCTTCCCTTGCTTCAAATTAGTGAACTCTATTTCTTTCTGCTTCCGATAACTCCGTGTAATATACTTAGCAAACAATTCCTCTTTGAATTGTTCACATGTAAAGCCTTCTAACTGTTCTTGTGTAAGAGTTTTCTGACGCGCTTCCCACCAAAAATCGGCAGGACCCTTTAACTGAAAAGAAATGCATAAAAGACACTCTCGATCTGAACACTCGAGAAACTTAAAGATTCGTTCTATAGCACAAACCCATTCCTCTGCCTCTACTGGACTACCTGTTCGTGGGAGGGTTTTGACGAAGAAAAAGTTCAAAAATCTTTCGGTTGGGTGGAGGAAGTACCGGTGCAGAAGAATGTTGGGGAGTGTTTTCACTTTCAAGTTCTACTTCTTCAGGTGTAGGGTTGCGACGTCGAGGTGGCATATTGCAAAGTACAATTTAATGAGAACAATATAGACAATAGGTATACAATAAAATTGAAAGGGATGCAGGGTTTTTCTCAATAACAAATCAAACTCAATAAAGTAATTTCTCATGTTTGAACAATAAGCTCAAAGAAAGAACAAAATGTTAATATCACATATTCAAGTTTGCATGTCAAAGAAAAAACTTCTTTTAAGGAAGATAAAATTTTATTTATCAAACAAAAGTTTGGTACATGGTAGGGCTCCCACTTATCTATTTCACACTATCCCATACTACATTCTATTTTACTACTTCCTTAACTATTTACATATGTACATCACTAAACTTTCTCTCGTTCCTTTCTCGTAATAGAGAACTCCTCTCTATCCCTTAATCTAGCCTTCGTGATAAATCAACGTTACTTCTATCTTGCTCCTCGTCATCATTCTCTAACTCTGACTCTTCTTCCATGCTGTCTGACTCTGGTGGTGGTGGTCCATAAAAGCGACTGGTAAATGAGAGTGATGGTTCTAATTCGGAGGGATTTGTAATGAAAGACATTTGGCTAATTTGGAGGGGCTGTTGCTTCGTAGTACCAACACTCTGCAAAAATTCAGGTTCATATTTAAAAGATCTCTTAACTTTGGATGATCGAGAAGGTCCTGATTCTGACTATGAAGATTCAAATTGAAGTAGACTCTGGGATGGAGATGAGATCTCAGACAGAAAATCATCTGGAATAGCTTGAAGTGGGGTGGCTTGAAGTGGAATGGCCTGACGTGGTGGTGAAGCAAAAGGTTGGTCATACCAATCCAAATCAATAGGAAACATCTCAGAATCTAGATCAGAAAAGTCAGAATCATTCTGAGAAAGGTCATCATCAAGAAGAATCGGCTGAGATTATGAAATGATCATTTCATGATCCGAAGAAACAATAGGATCATTAGGCTCAACAGAAGTGGGTTCTTCAACAATTGCTTCTAAAACAATGGTTTCTCCAGCCTCTGGATGAGAATGTTCATCCCGGGTACGAACACCGGGTGAAATAATAGAATGAACGGCTGGAATGAACTCCTCCAAAGAAGGATAAGAACCAAGAGGTGGACTCTGAGTACTTTGATATTGTCCGATGATAACATCGATAAATCTATTAAAATCAACTAGTTCATCAAGACCCTGATTATTAGCAATAAAATCAAGTGCGCGAGAAGCAGCCCATCCTTGCCAATCAACGGGTAAAACATTCACTAATTGAATTATACCATCAAACTCAGTTACCCCGAACTCTCTGACCCGGCACAACATGCTCCGAAATTGCTCCAGAAACTCGATCAAATCTTGTTGTTCTCCTCTTCTAAGCTCGTAGAAACTATTCGTTCTTCCTATAATCGTAGGTCTAGGCCTCGTACTCTTTCGTGGGGTAGTAACGAATCTCACCATCCTATAAAATGCAACTTATGCGTTTATGCCATAAATTCTTATCTATCATACTACATTTTCTTTCTATTCTTCTCTTTCTATTCTTCTCTTTCTATTCTTATCTTTCTATTCTTATATTTCTATTCTTCTCAAGATTCATATAAAGTTCACATAGATAAAATAACTGAACTCATACTTTGCATGCATTCTCAAATCAAACTCTATACAGAAACACAACACTTGCATGCTAAAATTAAAATTCTCAACTTATCTGAAAATATCTTTATCTTCTTACCTAGTTGAGCTGTAGGAGATGGATTCTGAACACTGAACTTTTATTAACTCTTAAACTCAAGAAAGAAACTGCTCTGATACCAAACTGTCACAGCCCAATTTCTTAACTCTATCTTAGTTAAGTAATTAGGCCATGACTCGGTTATCTTAGGAAATTCTTAGAAACAGAGCTAATCTCAAATATAATTGAATCAAATTTTCGCAAGGATTTCAGGGCAGACTTAACACTTCAACTTCAAAAACTCATAACTTACTCATCCGGACTCCAAATTAAGATCCGAAAGAACTGTTAGAAAGGTATTGAAAAGACCTTTAAAATGGTACCCAATTTTCGTGAATTCGGACAGATGACTCTCACAGAAAAGGGTTTCAACCTGCTGCCCTGTTTCTAGTGAAAACAAAACTTCCACAATTTATGAACTCGGGTTTCAATTTATCAAAGGTGAAACTCCAACAACCAAGAAAAAGGATTAAACATGATGATTCACCAAGAAAATACCAACATGGATTCATAAGCTAACCAAGCATAATGGTACCAAACATTCAGATTAACAACTAAATGAAAATTGAGGTTCACAACGGAAAGAGTGGTTGAGTTATATGTATGACGACATATAACTCAGGGCTTACAAGTATGTTTCAACAAAGTTCAACAAAATAACCATAACCCACTCAATAGTTTACATGTCAAAATAACTACAGTGTTCAGCTCCATCGCCATCTCCCAGCTCAACCTGCATGTTTAGAAATACATGCAGGGCGTGAGTACATAACGCACTCAGTGGACACATGCCAAAAATATTGAAAACTTGCTCTTAGAGCTATATAATTGACTTGCCAACTTTAGCATATACATGGTTTTAAGAAATAAACTGCATATGCTTCTTAAAACTTATATCTTTTCTTTTTGAAAACAATGAAACTGAATATGCATATAATGTGTCTGCAGACATTTATCTAAAATCTGAAATACCATATCTACTTTCTTGTGTTGAAAGGTAGGCCTCCCCCTCAAACACACTCTGACCGGCCAGTCCGCTCACCGGCTCACGGTCTAATGTGTACACAAACCCTTACCGGCAGCTTGTCCGGCATAGGGCCGATATCGTAATTCTGGCGTAGATAGGTACATGCAACATGCTGAAAAATAGGCAAGTCAACTTCTTTAAGCATAAAAACATATCATCATAAGTAATTCTTTAGCACGTGCATTCTTTAGTTAGAAAGCCCACCTGAAGGGTTTAATCTATTTAACCCGAAGCTTCGTCTCTTTCTTTCTTTTCTTCTTTCTCTTTCTCAGCTGAACCTTTCATAAATAAAACATTTAAGAATAAGAAATCTTACTCTTTTCTATGGAATCATCAATTCATAATCTCATTCTTCTTCTTGTAATTTACTTGATTATCAATTAGTATAACTATAATTTTTTCGGCTTTTGTATCCTTCTATCTTAACATTACATTCATCACTTATCTTATTTATGTTATTACATCACTTCTTTACATACTAAACTAACAATTTCTAACTCTTACATACTTGGCTAATAAAATCCCATAAATTCACATTAGCCACTATATTCATTCTTTATCTTAAATTCTTCATTAAATCAAACAAATAAAATCTCTATATATAAGTTTCAATCATGCCCTTCTCCTTGAAGATTTAAAATATTAATGTAAGAGTGACTCTATCTTTAATCTCTTGATTCAACCATGCTTAATATGGCTTAATAAACTCTAATGAATCATTATTCCATCTTAATAATATCAACCTATATATAAACTTAAAAACTCCATCATCTCACTAAATTTTGAAAGTTCATTTCTAATGATTGAAAAATTATAAATAAATTATTCTAGACATTATTCATACCAATGAACTCAAATATGATATCAATTTAAATAAATAAAATCAAAATCCCATAGCTCTTCATTTCTACTATTTTCGAAAATTTCACTAATTTTCATATCTTGATTTTTCCTCCAATTTCTTTCTAATCTTATGGTTAAACATACTCAATTTCATGAATAAAATCTTAATTTAAGCATAGAATCACATAATATTAACATAAATTTAAACTCAACCCTAAAGCCATATCCTTATCTAAGTCATCATATTTCTACATATTCTTCCACTTTAAGCATGCTTTAATCATGAGATAACAATAATTTCACTAATACTTCAAATTTAAACTCTCCATCATCATGCTTCAAAACCATACTTTTGATCAAATTGAAATACATAAACATGATAGAGAATAGCTATTTACCTTCAATTCACTATGCTTTATACTTGATAAGGCTTGAAATCACACTATTTTTGCTTGGGATGAGAAAATTTTATGGTGTTGGCTATGGTGTAATTTTCGAAAATTTGATGGAGGTAGAAGATGAAAAATTTGTTTGATATCTATCATGAATAGTAACTTATTATGTATTTATATAGATAATAATTAATTTATTTAAAATTAATTAAATTTGATATTTATCATGAATAGTACCACTAGATTTTTATTCAAATTTCTACCATATTCTAGAATATTCTAGAGAATTTAAGAAATTTACTTCTTTATGGTTATCTCTACATGAGATATTAACACTCTTAATTCATGCTTAAGTCACACTTAGGTCATCCCTCTTCACTAATTACAACTAAGGGCTTTGAATTTTAAAATTTATAGTTTTATCCACTAAGGATGCAAAGCCTTTTTAACTCTAATTAGCAATTAAGTACTAATTAAGATTTGAGGGTATTACATACCCCTTCTCTGACCCTGATGTAATCTGGGTCTTTGGCATCGATCTTGTACCCCTTGTTTTCAGCAAGTTGATTTATGAAGTTCAGCAGGTAGGTTTTGTCAGGGAGTTTAGTGCCTGGGATGTCTGGACATTCACTGTATTCTCTATCTGGTGCAGTGATAGTGATCTGGGCCTCTGCAGCTGCTACTCTTATGGCCTGGACCAGATCCTTTGCATCGTTCATTTCCAGATACAGATTGAATGCCTCATTTTTTGTGCCCTCGCAGTATATTGATTCTTTGATAAAGTAGCGGCACATAATGAATCCATACTTCAGCCCTTCCCATCATTCCTTCAGATTATCTGGCACCCAGCTGGTTTCTCCTTCTTTGGGCTTTTTGGTTGTTGGATCGGGAGCGCCCTTCAGAATTGACGTACTGGCCCCACACACCAACACTTTCTTTCTCAGCCTGCTTTGTCCTCACTGACAGGCTGACCCAGGACACTTCCCAGTAGGTCACCCATCATAGTATTGCTCCAAGCCAAGCACGCTTAACCTTGGACTTTCTACTAAGGGGTCACCTGAAAAGATGATGCACCATGTTGGTATGAGTAGTACTAATCAATTCATTTAACCTCTCGTCAACAATGGTAGTGCAGGCCCTCTTCGACTGAGGCAGGCCGCACTCCCATAAGTTCTCTCGGGTACGATACACGGAGGACCCTCCCTCCGGGAGGTGCAGGAGTCCACTTCCCAACATTGGTCTTGATAGGTGCAGAGACAAACCAGCCAGATCCAGGCTTCTTCTTCTTTCTTTTCAAGGACTAAGATTGGCTCGATCTGCTCGATTCAGACTTAGATGGCCCCTTGCCTTTAGATGGTTGATCTGGTTGTGCTGGCTGCTCAAGTTGAACCTCTGTTCTTTCTCCAACAGCACCAGATTGACCCTTTCCTTTTTCTCCTACTCCTCTCCCTCCAGATCCTCTTTCTTTTCTCTTCCTAGATCCTTCCCCCTTTTTGACATCATCAATATAAATTTTCATGAGTGCCTTAAGAGAGGTGATCTCCTCCTTCATCTCCTTCATCTCCTTTTTAGAATCCATCTTGTAGTTGAGCAGAGATGTGATATTGGAGTTGGATTCATCAATCTTTTGCTCTAGAGATGATTTTGCACTGGTGAGATCAGCCGTGTAGTGCTCTTGTTCTTCTTTGATCGCCCCAATCTCATCTATGTATGTGTCGATCATTGTCTTAGTGGGGTATCTCAGATCTCTCAGCTTCCTCTCCACAAAATTCACCCCGTCATCTTCGAATTTTCTGAGTTGTGATCTGATTTCAATCTTTGCTGCCTTGATCACTTCCTCAGTAATTCCATCAGTCTGGTCTTTAACTATGGCATGAACTAGGTCTTTTTCTTTCTTGGCAAACTCTGTAACAATTCTGTACATCTCTTGGACTTTAATTTCCATTGTTGACAGAGTTTGATCAATCTGCTCTTTCCTCTGCTCAGCAGCAGACCTGTCATCATCCATTTTCTTGCTGAGCTCTTCCAGCTTCATTTTGCACACTCTCCTCAAGTCGGAGTCCACCAGGTCTACATCGGACTTCAGATTGTTGTTAATTTCGGTGAGAATTCTGGTGACTTGGTCCTGGACAGTTGAGAGAGTGTTATACATGTATTTGTCTACTTTGAGGGAGATTAAGTCCTTGACTTGTGCATTGGATAGAGATTGACGCTGAGTCATCAATATCTCTTCTAGATCTGTTATCTCCACAAATTCATCCATGGTTGCTGCTACCGAGGGGGTGTATATATCATCTGTCAGTTTTCCTCCCACCCTCTGTCCAGTAGGTTGATCTTCCTCTCGTATATAATCAACCACATCGATCTGTATTGGCCTTTTCTGGGCTGGTTCCCCCTTAGCCTGTGCAGTTTTCTCAGCTGTTTCTGCAGCTGGCATTGCATGATCAGCAACATCAGCCTGTTGCTGAGCTGGTTCTGGTTCTGCTGCACCCTGTTGGTAAGCGTCATCTATCTCTTCCTCTTCATCTACAACGCTTTCAAAAAAGTGTAACAACCCTTCTGTTTCATATAACGACCTCAGATCGATCTGTAATTTCTATGCTTCGTATTGTGCAATGGCAAGAATGCTTTGCAGATAGGTATCTCTCAACTCTGAAACAGAGGAGACTTCGAAGATATTTAGAAGCACAACTTCTTCTACCTTGAGTTCTGAGATCGATCTGGTTTTCAGCAAAGCGTCAAGGACATAAAATTCCTTGTCCTTGATAAGAAGCAGCAACTTTAGTCTTTTAGCTGCTTCATAGCTTTCTGGTGTAAGCTGAATGCCTGGAAATGATTTTAGAACGGCATGATCTGCTTCGGCCTCCAGCAGCTTCACAACCGTTTCAGCCTTTTTCTTCTCCACATCCTCATCTGAGGATTCATCTTCTTCCTCTTCTTCCTCATCAATCTGCTCTAATTTTTCAGCAGATGATGGACTAGCTGTGTGAGTAGGGGAAAAGTCCATGTCCTGACTTGGGTCAAAAGAGGAGATGGGGGCAGCTTCTTCTGGTGGACCCCCAGTCAGAACTACGTCCTCATCCTCAACCTCCTGTTGAGGGATAAGTGTATCTGTAATAGCAGGTTCCTGAACCTGGACCTCTTCCACTGGTTCAGAGATTTTGTGTAATCTTCTCCTCTTGGGTTTTGGCTGTTGAGCAGCTGTTGAAGCATCAGTGTCCACTGAGCTTGCTCTTCTTGTGACTCTTTTCGAAGGAGTTCTCTCCACTGGTTTCTCCTTGGTTGCTTTTGATTTGATAGATTTTTCTGCAGGGGCAGATGGGGGAATCCAGATTGGATTTGAGCTCCCCATCTCCATCAGTGCATTAGCATGCACTGGGTCTGTTATCTTGGCTATCAGATTGGCTATGATTCCCATGGACATCTCGATCTGATGTTGATCCTTGGGAAATTTCAATCTATCATTGAACTCAATCACTTCATCCCACTTGTGTTGTTTGAAAAATATTTCCAGCATGAAACTGATCTTTGTGGAATGCCTCAGGCTGCTCCTCTTTACTTCAATGCCTGGTCTCGCTCCCTTGATAAATGTAATCATTTTTGCCTCCTTTGTCAGTAAATCAAACAGAACTCTGCTCCAATTAACAGGGAGATTTAGCACCACAGCCGTGAGGATTTTGAACTTCTCCGGCGTCACTTGGTCGTATGAACCGTTGTGGTTCATGAATATCCATTGTACAAATTTGAAGACGATCTTGTACTCCGGAGCGAGCAGTCCCCGGTTGAATATTCTGTTAGTGTAGTTTATTGGTACAACCATCGTCATCTCGATAGCTTCCTGCAGCTGATCCTCTGTGATGTCTCCGAGGCTGATACCTTCATCCTTCAGGTTATAGACCTCGTCTATGATGTTCAACACATTGTAAGTTGTGTTGCTTGTAGTATTGCCCTTGCTTACACGAACGGTGGCCTCGTTCCCACCTTTCTCTCCTTGCCATGTGAGGTAGAAGGTTACCACTTCCTTTGGCAAGAATTGGAGAGGGTGTGTGGTGATAATATTGTCAAATCCTACAACAAAGTAAAAAAAAATATAGGTGAACACCATTCTTCCATCAATGAAGTATGAGTGTTCAACAGCGGTTTTAAGCAATATAGAATATCAAGTTCCATGGTTCAATATTTGTTCACAGATGCATGTTTAAAGATCCAAAGCAGGATAATTGTACAAAAGACAGTTGAAAAGACGATGCAGAATATTAAATCATGAAGGACAGAGAAAAATAAAATAAAATATTGAGACCTTTGCAGCATTTTACAAGGGCGAAAGCCTTGTCTAATTTATGAAAGTCGTAGTTGTCAAAAACAGCATATTGATCTTGATGGATATATTGTTTCAGAAATTTAACTTGTTCGATAAATAGATTTGATTTTGGAGCCATTTGTAAGAGATAGATTTTTGAAAGGTTTGAGGGAGTTAGGAATGGCAGAAAAATTTGCTAAGTGTTTGTCGAAGAAGAAAAGTGTAGGTAGTAGACAAACTGTCTAACACATATATATAGATAAATAACGATGGTGTAGATTTAAAAGAAATAAAATTAAGGGATTAGATTTATTCTTCCCTTTTTAGTTTTCCCATTTTTCTGAGTTATAGACTTATAGTCTATTACCACCTCTACTCTGTGTCTGATACACGCGCTTTGATCCTAGGGTTGCAATGTGGCGCGTGTCAGTTTGAGCCGTCAATTTACTTCCTTTTTTCTTGATTTAGTAAATATCTTCACGATCACAGTTCTCAAACACTGTACTAATCATCACAAAAATAAAAGATTTGCTATGTTATGTCAGAATTTAGACATGTAGACTATGATTAAAATAGATATAATCGCCGTATTTTGATTTATTTTGCTGATGTTCCCCCTTGACTAAGTAACCCATATATTAAAAAAAAAAAAATTCCACGTGGCCACTAGTCATCTGCTCCAGATTGATCTGTTGTTGATTCCCTGTTGGAACTCAATTGATCTGTTCTTCATCAATCTGTACTTTGATGATCTAGTACCAATTCCCTGTTGGAAATTTTACTTGATCTGTAACTTATCAATTTGTACTATGTCAATCTGGTCCTCTCTTCCAGATTTAATAATCCTAATTTACCACAAAGCATCTTGAATCTTTCTTCTGGTAATGCTTTACTAAGAATGTCTGCTCTCTGTATTTCAGTGTGTATCTTCTCGATCTGTACATGTTTTCTTTCAACATGATACCTTATAAAATGATGTCTCACATCTACATGTTTGCATCTGGTATGCAAGACATGATTCTGTGTGATTGCTATAGCACTTGAGCTATCACAGAAAATGGGTATCTCCTTGACATCGATCTCATAGTCCTTGAGTTGTTGCTTTAACCAGAGTATTTGAGCACAACAACTCCCAGCTGCCATATATTCAGCTTCTGTGGTTGATGTGGCAACAGATGTCTGCTTCTTTGAGAACCAAGAGATCAGTTTATTTCCTAAAAACTGACATGTACCAGATGTTGATTTTCTGTCCAACTTGCATCCGGCATAATCTGAATCCGTATATCCAGTTAGGTCAAAGTTGTCTTCACAAGGATACCATAATCCAATGTGAGTTGTTCCCTTAAGATATCTTAATATCTTTTTGGCTGCTTCCATGTGAGACTCTTTGGGGTTTGCTTGATATCTTGCACATACTCCTACTGCAAATGTAATGTCAGGTCGACTGACAGTTAGATAGAGTAGTGATCCTATGATCCCTCTGTATTGAGTAATATTTGCTGGTTTTCCCTCTGGGTCAGGATCAATTTTCTCGTTGGTCTGCATAGGAATCTTAACGCCAAATTTAGTCAGCAGATCTTGAATATACTTTGATTGATTAATAAAGATGTCATCTGGTAACTGCTTGATCTGCAAACCTAGAAAGAAACTCATCTCCCCCATCATGGACATTTGATACTTATTTTTCATAAGTTCAGCAAATTTATCACATAAATAAGTAGATTGGGATCCAAAAATGATATCATCTACATAGATCTGTACTAAAAGAATATTATCTTTAACTTTGATGATGAATAAAGTCTTGTCAACCGATCCTCTTCTGAATCCAGATTCTAGTAGAAATGTTGACAATGTCTCATACCAAGCTCTAGGAGCTTGTTTTAGACCGTAGACTGCTTTTGTCAGTGTGTATACTTTCTGATTTGGATCTGCTTCTTCGAATCCAGGTGGCTGTTCCACATAGACTTCTTCTTCAAGGGTACCATTTAGAAAGACACTTTTGACATCCATCTGGTATACCTTGAACCTTTTGTGGGCAGCATATGCTAAGAACAACCTTATTGCTTCTAGTCTGGCTACTGGTGCAAATGTTTCATCAAAATCAATGCCTTCTTGTTGATTATAACCTTTAACTACTAATCTGGCTTTATTTCTGACTACTTCACCATTCTCATCTCGTTTATTTTTTAACACCCATTTTACACCTATTACTCCTTGGTGTTTGGGTCTGTCCACGAGATACCATACCTCATTTCTTTTGAACTCATTAAGTTCTTCTTGCATTGCTGTTATCCAATCTGCATCTTGTAATGCTTCATGAGCATCAGATGGTTCAATGCGAGATAAAATGGGTGTTATCCAATCTGCATCTTCTAATGCTTCATGAGCAGCTCAACATGGCACTTTCTCCATGCATTCTTCTGGTCTTCACACGATCTGATGGGTTCCCAACGATCTGTTCTGGTGGATGATCTTGTATACATCTCCTTCTCCTTGTAATACCCCACACTTTTAAAGTTATTATTAATATTTTTGGGCAAGTTATACCGATAAAAAAAAATATGAATACGAATTGAATTATTTTTAGATGATTTTGAAACTAATGGATTTGATTTGGAATGTTTACAGGTTGTCCGACTTAGAGCGGAGATGTGCCCTAGCAAAATATACATTAATTTATATAAAATATTAGAAGATATTTAAGAAAAAATATCTAAGATATTTATTAAAAAAATATCTAAGATTTTTATCAAAAAATATCTAAGATATTTTTTATTTCTTAATAGCTAAGTAAGTGATATAATATAAGTGTGTAGAACATTTCCAACACCCATTTCTTACCCTCTCCAATCGGCCACTCCCCTCCCTTCACTCTCTTTCAATTTTTCTTCTTCTCTTCAAGAATTGGAGGTAATCTATTAAATTATATTCTTAGTTAGTGATTAAATGGTGTTTAATTATGTGTTTATATGAATATATATATGTATATGGTGTGGAATTCATGGTTATGGTGGGTTGATCTAGGGTTTGTGTTAAGGAGGAAGGGCCGCCGGTGGAGAAGAGGCGGAGGCGGCAGCGGGGCTGCTGCCATGGTTTATCGTTGATGCGTCGGCATCGGCAAAATCGAAAATTAGATTGATACGAGTGAATTTCCCATTTTCGGCAGAAACAGGGCTGCATATTGCGAGCTGATTTCTGTCCGTTTTATTTATCCAAAACCCAGCATATTAGATACCATTTTAAAGGTCTTTTCATCTTTTTTCCAACGAGATCTTCAGATTTTAATTCCGACATAGAACAAAGGAGTTATAAGCCTCTAAAGTCAGAGTGTCGAGGTGTGCATTCTCTGTTTCTGGTGTCTGACCGAAGGTTGCGGGCTTAATTCTGTCTGTTTTAATTATCCAAATCCCATAACGTTCGGTACCATTTTAAAGATCTTTTCGTTCTCTTTCCAACGGTACCTTCGGATTGTAAATCGGAGTTTGGATGAGGGAGTTATGACCTGACGAAGTTAGGGTGTCAATTGTACGCGCTGCGGGAGCTGCGCGAATTGAGTATAATTTCCGGCTTCAAATCGATGCCGAATCCAAAACATTTCTTTAGGAGTTTTATAGTCCAATCATTATAATTTATACTCGAGGTTATGTTTTTGGAAACCGATAAACCGAGTGTCCATAATTGACGTCGGAAACTTGTGATTTAAGTTCGGAATTTGGAAATTTGCATTCTATGTTTTATATTTTGAATTGAGAAATATTGCTTAACTTATATATGTAGAAATCAAGTTTTATATATGAGTACTAATTGTACGAGTTAAGCCATAATAAGTTTGTACTTTCAATGTGTAATAAGTTAAGTTTTTAAAGTGCTAGGCGACGCAACATCCAAGGCTCGAGGACGGACAACCAAGCAAGTGAGAATTCTTTGTGAAACATCGTCACGAGGTGGGGTTTACGGTATCTGTAAGTTGATGGTTATAATCATTGTTGTGTCTGTTGCATTCATATGAACTTGCCTGTGTGGCGTATTGTTGCCTGTGTGGCGTGGCCTGTGTGGCGTATTCTTGCCTGTGTGGCGTATTATGGCCTGTGTGGTGAATCATTGCCTGTGTGGCGTATAAAGCACCCTTGAGGGGAGAGACTAGTCTCGGCGACAAGATAATTAAAGTTGTTCATTATGCTATGTGACTTGCACAATTGGTTATAACTGCTTGCAGTGTATTCTTCACTGAGTGTGCTTGCATACTCACGTACCCCACATGTTGTCATATTTTGCAGGCTGAGAGGCTCGATGGCTGGAGCAGATGGAAGTGGACCCTATGAACATTCTCTTAGCTTTTATGTATATGTGAATGTTTGGTTGAAAACAAACTTAAATTAGTTTTGGTTAACTAAACAAAGTTGTTCTTGTAATGACATTTTGATATGTGTATATTTGGATGAGGGCTGTGTCCCTATTTGGTATTATAATTGCTGCTGCTGGTCATTATTTCAGGGTGGCATATACATAATTATAGGGGATATGTCGTCCGTTTGTAAAATTTTATTATACTCTCCGCTGCTTATCTTAAAACATAATTCATAATATCATTTATAATATTAAATAATTGAAGAAAAGTAAAGTTTTTAGTAATGTCCTTGTTTAAAGAATGGGGGCGTTACAGAGAACATCTCTTCATCAGATATCTCAGGATCAGGTTGATCTGTTGGTTCCTCAAATTCGGTGTGTGCTATTGATGAAGCTTGGAATGGATTCTCATCTGCTCCTGCTTCTGGATTTAAATTTTCAAGTTGATCATCATCTGCAATGACTGTTTCATTGCTTTCATTCAGTGATCTGTTTTCATCCAGTTCATGTTGGATTATTCCCCCTTGCTGTATGATTTCATCAGCAATAGGTGGAGTATTGATCTCTTCATCATCACTTTTTGAGTTCCAGATTAGAATATCTTCTAATAGTAACTCATCCATCTTTCTTATAGTCATCTGGTTTTCTATCTGTTTATCATCTGGTGGCCTGTACTCAATGATAGACTCATCAAAAACAATATTAGGTGTTACCTCCACAATATGAGAGTTCTTGTTGTAGACTCGATACGCCTTACTGACATCAGAATATCCTAAAAATATTCCAGGATCAGTTTTGCTATTAGAAATCTTCAATTGAGATTTCTCATTATTATGTATGTAACACAAACAACCGAAGGTGCGAAAGTAAGAGATCTTAGGCTTTCTATTGTTCCAGATCTCATATGGTGTCTTTCCATGTCTGAGTGTAATTGATGATTTGTTCTGAGTATAGCAGGTTGTGTAAATAGCTTCTACCCAGAATTACTTGGGTAGATTGGTAGCATTTAGCATAGTACGGGCTGCTTCTTTTAGTGATCTGTTTCGCCTTTCAACAACTCCATTCTATTGAGGTGTTCTAGCAGCTGAAGTTTGATGAGTGATCCCCATCTTATTGCAGTATGCTTCAATCTTTTGGTTGAGAAATTCTGTTCCTCGATCTGTTCTGATAGTAGCTATATTCACCTCTTTCTGTTTGGTGATCTTGTGTAGAAAATCGGGTAGTTTGGCTAGTGTCACTTTCTTCTTTAACATAAAGATGACCCAAGTGAACCTTGAATAGTCATCTATGATTACTAAGGTGTTTTTTCTTCCATTTACACTTAGTGGTTTTACTGGTCCAAACAGATCCAGGTGCAAAAGATCCAGTATTCTTGATGTTGAGTAAGATGTTTTTCTTGTAAAGGATGATCTGGTCTGCTTTCCAGCTTGACAAGCATTACATATATGATCTTTATCATAGATTTGATCTGGTAGACCTTCCACCAATTTCTCTTTTGCAATCTTGTTGATTGACTTGAAATTTAGATGACTCAATCTCTTGTGCCATAACCAGCTTGTTTCTGATACAGTTTTAGTATGTAAGCAGGTCTCGATCTGGTTTGTCCACTGAACAATATATAACATGTCCTGCAATTTTCCGGTAAGGAGTATCTCATCTCCTTCCTTGTTCTTCACAAAGCAGTTGTTAGTATCAAAGATGATTTGATTACCATTTGCACAGAATTGACTAACCGAAAACAGATTGTGGCTAAGACCCTCAACATATGATACATTTGAGATGGTAGTCTTGCCAACCTTTACTTTACCATATCCTCTGGTGTATCCTTTTGAGTTACATCCAAAGGTGACATGTGGTCTTGGCTTTTCAACGTAATCTGATAGTAAGCTCTTGTTACATGTCATGTGCTTCGAACATCCACTATCAATTATCCAAATTGTTCCTCTTGCTATCTTGTTTCTTCTTGCAGTCATCTGGTCCTGCAATTAGTTAAACTTAGCTACCCTTCAACGTTTGGGTGCTTGGTTATTAGCAAATGTTCCCTTTGGGACCCAGAACATTTTTGTGTTAGGAACAGATATATAGCAAGTAATAATGTTTTCATTATTATCAATTCTAGATAAGGAATTAAATTCAGATGGATGGTATTTTTCTATTCCATCATTCTTTAATCTCTTCTTAATAGGTAATGTCCTGTTGACATTCTTTGTCCTGTTGGCATTTTTGTTGGGTAATGTCCTGTTGACATTCTTTTTATGAACATAATCTGTTTCTGTGTAATGAGCTGGTTGACCCTTTGTTTGGTAGTATTGTCTGTACCCTGTTTCTTTTATCATCATCTTCTGTGGATGACTTTTCTTGTTCTTCAGATCTATCACTTGATCTGGTATTTGCTTTCTTTTAGGTAAAAATCTTGTAGTTCCTGAAGGCTTTTCTGAGTGACCTGGATATCCCAATCCAGATGTGCCTTTTTGTTGCAGATTAACTAGCAATTTAGCACGTTCATCACTTTTGTAGATCATTTCTTTGCCTTTCCTTATTCTTTCTTCGACAACATTGTTTCTTGTGATGAGATCCTTAACCTTTGAATTTAGTGAGTGAATCTCTCTATCTTTTCCCTTGATTTGTTCTTCCAGATCAGTTACTTTGGCAACGAATTGTGTATTTGTTGTGCTCAATATCTGTTCAGATTTCTTCAGCCTATCGTTTTCTTCCACAACTTCTCTAAACAATCTCTTGATCCTTGAATAGCTCTTGAACATCTCATTAACTTCTTCCCATGAGTATTCCGATTGATCTTCTATTTCCTGTTCCAGATAATTATCATTTGAAGAGTTGGTATTGCACGAATTTACCTCGACTTCATCCAGACCGTTGTCTAGTCCCATATAGCATTCATCCCAGCTTTCTTCTTCATTTGCATAGAATGCTTCATCATTCTCTGATGTGCTATCTGAGAAATGGCTTGAGCTGCTTGATTCTTCTTCAGCTAGCATGGCTTTGCGCTCATATTTGAGTTTTCGATCTCTTTTTACTCTTAACTCTTCTCTTTGGCTTTTGGACAGATCAGGACAATCTTTCTTGAAATGACCTATTCTGCCACAACCAAAGCAGGTATAATCTGTTGATTTAGATATTTTACAGGACTGTTGTTTAGACTCATCCTTGATATCAGATCGATCATTGTCGCGTTTTTTGTAGAATTTGTTTTTATTATCCTTGTAGAAAGGTTTGAATTTCTTCGATCTGACCTCCATCTTGTCCATACGTTTAGCAATCATTGCAAACTCTTTTAGTAGTTTGTCGTAACCCTTCTCTTCATCTGGTGCAGTAGATTCAGAAGGTTCATCTGTTTTGCTCTTCTCTTTGAAGGCTACTTCTTTGTCCTTCTTGGAGCTGCTTTCTGCCTTTTTGACAGATGATCTGCTCCATGAATTCTTTGAATGTCACATTCATGGCCTTCAAGATGATCAAATAGAGCTTCTGTAGAGAGTTCATTGAAGTCAGCACGAAGTGGTTGCATTGCAGCGTATATCTCCCAGCTAGGTGGAAGTGCTCTAAGTATTTTCATATTTTTCTCTCTTTGAGTATATTTGTTCTTTTTGAATGCTGATATCTCAAGTAAGATTCCAGTGAACCTTATTTTCATTTGTTCGATGGTCTCGCCTGGTTTCATTTTGAATTCATCGTATTTGTTGTAGGCAAGTGACAGCTTATTTTCAATCATGACTTCAGATCCTAGACACAAGTCTCTTAAGGCTTCCCACATCTCTTTGGCAGTATACAGATCTTGGATTTTGGCAAGATGTACGCCTTTGACTGTGCTAGATATGATTCCCTTTGCAAAATCATCCAGATTGGCTTCGCGACGTTCCTCTGAAGTGTACTTTCTTGGATCTTTAGGAACTATCTGTGTAGTTACTCCAGTTGAAGTAGTTACGATCTTTTCTTCAGTGATCTGTAGTGGACCTTCTTCTATTACTTTCCACATCAGATAGTGATGGGCTTTGAGTGCTGTTTTGATTCTGAAACTCCATTCTCGATATCCTTGGATAGAGAATTCTTCACACGCCCTAACAACAGAAGATTCCATAGCAAATAGTATGCACGTGAATGAAAGTAGGTTTTTCTAGATCTATTCAAGTTAACCACGCAGGTATTAACCCTGTGAAACAGAAACAATGGCCTTATGAACCACTGCTATGATACCACTTGTTGGTCCCGAAAGAGCAAGGTTTGGTGTATGGGGGGGGGAATACACCAAATACAAACTTTTCAGTTTACTTGGCTGATTATCAGAGAGTTCAAGCTATTCTTAAGGAAGAAATTGCTCGACAGATGACTGACCAGATCGATCGACAGATCGATAGCAGATCAATCCAAATATGTTGCTCTCTAGTGTAAATAGTTAGACAATAATAAGAGTGATCTTATTACTTTCAAAGTATTGTGTGTGCAAAAATATGGTGGACTTAGTTGGTGCTCTTATATAGAAAATCTTAATTATAATCCAGATCGATAAAGCAGGTTGATTGAGATGCGGTTTAAGTGATAGTGCAAGGGTTAGAATAAAATACACAACGGAATATAAATATGCAAAAAGGTAAATGACACAGTTGTTTAACGTGGTTCAGGAAATCCCTACGTCCACGGTCTGATCAAAACTAGATCAGATTATCCACTACTAGGATACTCTTCTTCTTTATACTCGCGGAGAACGAGCCACAAGTTTCAAACACTATCTGGTTGAATCTTATGCACAAATAAGGGTCGTGTCCCTTTACAACAGATTACCTCTACGTTACCACTAGAAAGCTACTAGCTAGCAGGATGATCTCCTTTCTCTCGATAAGACAGACTTGAATCGAGGTTGGGTTGGTGTGATTTAGAATCACAAACAGTTTGAAGCTTTTGTCTGAAGATTGATTGCTTGAGAATGTTTTTATCGATGTAGCTCCTGCACCTCCAAATTTTGAATTCCAAATATATATAGGCTTTCAATTTGAAATTCTAGTCGTTTGTTGATTGGCGCGAGATGATTTGTAGATTGCCAATCAATGATGTCCATCATATCTGCTCTTGCCTTGTAGAAGTGTTGATTGAATCCTCTCAGTATGGAAAGCAGATCGATAGTGATTACTTTCCTTCTTCGTGTCAATCATGGATTCTCCTTCCAAACCATAGTGGATGGACTTCAATATTGATGTGGCAAGTGGACATGATGTATAGGATGATGTTATCTGGTGGTTTGATGACTCTATTGATCTGGTGCTTCCCTGAGATCATCGATCTGGTCGGTGACTGTCATTGCAGATCGATTTCTTCTCTTTGAAAAATGTCTTGGTCTTCAACCTAGACTATTATTGAAATGACTTCTATAGGAATAATTCATTTACATGCTAAGTCATTTCCTAATCTGTTCTCTATCAGAATTCACTTTATGTTTAGTGATCTGTTTAACATGTAGAACAGTTTAACAACAATCAAAGTTGTGAAGACTAAGTGTGTTTCGAGAGATCATCATCAAAACCAAAATACTTCGGGGTTCCCAACACTTTGAAAGCTACCTCATTTTCTTTCTTGGTGCTGCTTTCTCCCTTCTTGCTGGATGAGTAATATGTTCCATGTATTCTCTTCATATCATACTCGTGACCAACTAGCTAGATAATCAAACAAATCTTTAGTAGTAAGATGTTGAAGTCAACTCTTAGTGGTTGCATAGCTGCGTAGATTTCCCTGCTAGGTGGCAGTGCTCTAATGACTTTGAGATTCTTCTCTCTTTGAGTATATTTATCCTTCTTGAAGGCAGGTATCTCCAGTAAGATTTCAGTAAACCTGGTCTTCATTTGATCAATGGATTCTCCAGGTCGCATCTTGAATTCATCAAATTTGTTGCAGGCCGTCGAAAGTTTGTTTTCGGTCATTGCTTCTAACCCAAGACTGAGTTCTCGCAGTGCTTCCCACATTTCCTTAGCAGATGAACTCCTTTGACTGTGCTGGAAATGATTCCTTTTGCAAAATCATCTAAGTTAGCTTCACGTCTTTCTTCAACAGTGTACTTTCTAGGATCTTTGAGTATATGCTCTGTTATAACTCCATTGTCACCTACACGAGTCTTTTCTTCAGATATGGCCAGTGGACCTTCTTCTATCACTTTCCACATCAGACAGTGATGAGCTTTCAAGTAAGTCTTGATTCTGAAACTTCATTCTTTGTATCCTTGGATAGATAACTCCTCGCAAGCCCTAATAACAGAAGATTCCATAGTGACAGATAAGGCTGCAAATGAGCCGAGCTGAGCCGAGTAGTGGTATGCTCGGGTTTTGCTCGTTTAATATTTTACATGTTCGGGCTTGGGTTCGAGTTCGAGTCGAATTTTAAATTCGTGCTCAAGCTCGGCTCGAGATAAAATATTTGAGCTCGAATTCAGCTTGAGTTCGGCTCGTGTCCGGTTCAGACTTGAGCTCGGGTTCGACTCGTTTAATTTTTTACATTTTAATTTATTAAATAAAATTTTCATTACAATTTTTTTTTAACTTTTTACGTTTTTGAATTTTTTCTTATATTCAATATACTCCGTATTTGTTTAAAATGTTTAATAGATTAGTTGTTTTTTCATATATTATATATTCTCTATATATATACATTATATATTTATCAGTTGATCTTATAAATATGATGTACAATTCTAGTTGCAATGCATAATAATTAAGCATGAAAGTACATAAGAGCCAAATTCTATATAAATAAATATTGTTATAAATATGGTTCTATTTATATTTGTATACTAGTAGTATACTACTAGTATGATGTAAAGTTATTAGCATATTTATAATTGTATATATATACTCCGTATATGATTACTTAAGAAAATATAAATCATATTACTATTCATTAGTAATATGATTCATTACTATATTATATAGAGTGTATGGTTAATATGTGATTTTTTGTGATGATGTGGTGTTAGCTATTTGAATATGACAAATGAAGTACTACGTACTAATTTTAATTTACTAGTAGTAATCATTACTAACAATTTGCTAGAAACTTCAAATTTGAAATTGTTATACAATAGAGTCATGAAAGTATTATTTCTTGGAACTAAGGAAATAATAAATAAAATAATAGTATTAAAGTCACATATAAAATTGATATATACGTAACATATAGTGATATACATAGAAGTTTTGTATTTTTATATATATGGACTATAATTTATTAATATATATTAAATACATTACAAATGATTCTTTTAAACAATATAGTAATATGATAGGAATTTATGTACAATCTTCTTATATAGTATTTGTATTATACTCCGTATATGTCAACCTTATTACTGTATATAAGATGAGTTGTTGTATTCATGGATGATTAATTGATGATAATTGTAATTAGTTAAAAGTATTTAATACCACAATATAATATAATTAAATAAATAAATGTACAATATAATAAATGAATTGATGATATTTGATTATTTGGTGATATATAATATATTAATGTTATAAATCAATATTTTCTAATAATAATTGCGGTGTAGTGTCTAATTAGCTTTGGTTGTGATTTGAAATTAATTTTAACTCATTGACAATAGTTCAAATCCTCTTATCTATAATTTCTTACACATAAATAGTAAAGTTCGTTTACAGGCTCGATTAGAGGTTCGATTAAGAGTTCGCGAACCTATTCGCGAACAGGCTCGATTAATATACGAGCCGAACATGTTCGCGAGCAAAACGAGTCGAATACCATACTGCTCGAGTTTGGCTCGTTAATTTAGTTGAGCTCGATTTTGGGCTCGAGTTCGGCTCGTTTGTTAACGAGTTCGAGCTCGAACGAGCTTTTACCGAATCGAGCACCGAGTAAGTCCCGAGTAGCTCGGCTCGTTTGCAGCCCTAGTGACAGATAATATGCTCGTGAATGAAAATAGGTTTTCCTAGATCTATTCAAGTTGACCATGCAGGTATTACCCTTGTGAAACAGATACAGTGGTCAGTTGAACCACTGCTCTGATACCACTTGTTGGTCCTGAAAGAGCAAGGTTTGGTGTATGGGGGGGAATACACCATATACCAATTTTTCAGTTTACTTGGTGAGTTAACTAGAGAGATTAAGCTTTCTCGAAAGGAGATTGCTTGAGTTGATAGACCAGGTTCACTCTTGATCTGTCCAGACAGGTTCACTCTCGATCAATGTGGTAAACTGCTGGAGATACTAGGGAGGCACTCAAGAAGGAAATAATATCTTCCATACAAACTCTAGCCGCCACCAAGACAAGTTAGATCCTGAGCAAGACGATGCACAAGTCAAGACCTTGAGCAAGACAGCGAGGAGAACGTTCGTTCAGAATACTTTATGACACATGGAGAAGCTTGGAGCAGAAGAAAAGAAAGTTGGAAGGGAAGGTGCATACGACGCATGTTTTGACCCAGTCCTTGGGCAATGTGCGGAAGATCCTGGTAGCAGCGAGAAAATAAGGAAAGAAATCATTATTTCCTTACACAATGGATATGCACGATTTGGACCTCGTTGATGATAGGGATGGATATATTTGGAGATATTTATGCAAGGAAAGAAATATCTTGAAACCCTAGCTTGCTCAGAACGTCATGGGCCTTAGCCCATAGCCCACTCCAATTTCTATATAAACCCTTGGTTGCAGCAGCAATCACCATAGAGACATATACAACATAACATGAAGTACGCGGAGGAGAGTCGTTCTTGCACAAACCACTCACACTCTTCGTTCTTTTTCTTAGTATATTACAATTTGATGTTTTTGAGAGTCTAAGGGAGGAAGAAACAAAGCCTTCGGGCACTTTTTGTTTTTTTTTGTATTTATTTGCATTGGTCAGGGTTGGTCCTGCCATGGATTGTTTTCAGTTTTCTATTTAATCTTAGTATGTTTTCTTTTATCTTTTCTTTTCCGTTTCTTTTATTTATGTCTAGGTAATTTTAATACTTGGTTTGAGTGAAACGAGTTTAGCTAAAATCAACTTATCATTGTGATGTCTAACTTGGCCAACGTAGTTGCATGTGTGTGTTCTTAAAGCACTAGATCTAATTTTTATACAACTTGATTGAGACCTTGGCCACTGAGAACCTAAAGCCCAAAAGGTCAAGTGTATTCCGCCTTGCCAGTCAGAGGGATTAGTGTGGTGATGTGGATGGGAACACCATGGGGCAGGCGTCTGAGATGGTGTGCCCATGGTTGCGTAGTCCCACTAATGTCCAATTGGGTATACAGGAGTACGCTTGGCTTGGGCGAGAGCCTGGGCAAGGGGGTAAGGGAGGAGGTAACTCTTATCTTCTGGGCCGTAAAGGTATGCTGGGTGGGGCCTTGGTAGCCTCGTGACAAGTAAAAAATGGGGTTGCCTTGGTGATATGTTTGCTGGCGGACGAACCGGAGCCTTGCGTTGTCCAGGTGACAGGTTGTAGTGATTAGCCGACGGGGAAAACCACATTCTTACATATGCCTTTAACCAACGACACGTGTATGCAACGAGAATCTTTGCACCGATGACCAAGGACTTGATCAAGGCATAACAAGTTAAGCCCAAGCCAAGTATCTTTTTTGCTTTTTACTTTTCTTTTGTTTTATTTCATGTCTTGGTTACTTCCCTGCCCGAGGCAGACCCTCTATAAAAATATATAAATCGTGACACAGAGAGAGAGAGTACACCAACTGCCTGTGGGATCGACCATACACTTACCACTAGCGGAATTTAGTGTAAAAGATAGAAAAACTTATAAATTTATCTTGACTGGGTGATGACGACTGAGCCCTGTCAGTCCCAACCAATTGGTTCTCATCTTACGTCTAAATAATATATGTTTAGTCTCATTTTGTTCGTCTAAACTTATGTTTTTCGTAGCTTT
>JAPKLX010000255.1:141030-158863 GCA_026898415.1 Leonotis leonurus
GGTCTAAACAAAGCCACGTACTGACAGTTAAAAATAAGTTGAAACAATATATGTGCTATAAATTCGAATATTATAAGAAAATATTACTAATGAAAAAAATTATATTTGAATATTTTAAAATTTCACAATTTATTTAAATTTTATCTATAATTATCCATCTCAAAGTCGATAAAAAGTAGTCTTGTTATTCATTTTTGTCCCTTAAATTGTTACAGTTTGTATACCTCTTAGCATGTTTTACGCTAAGATGTTGTAACGTACTTGTTTTCAATTCTATTTTATGAGAATAAATTTTCATCATTGGTTTGTACTTTATTTTCTATCGATTATTCTATTGCAAATAAATTCATATTCTACAATTGTAGACTTTATAGTGGATCGAAAATCACAAAAGATAACACAGTCAGCTCCTTTGTAGAATAAATTTCGCATCCTAGACAGAATTTAACAATATAGTCGGGAAAGGCTGCGATATCATTTCAATGCGAGAACTGACCTTAGCTAGAAGAATGATATCGGTATGTGTATGATGATGTACATGCTTTCATATATATATTGTGTGGTTTCACAGTGAGATAAGTTCTTTGTGCTGATACTAAGAACGAGGTCTAGGAAATTCCTTATTTCTTAATTTGTGATGATGACATTACTATACGCGACTGATTATGCACTATTTTAATTCATTTGCACTTCCGGGTTTTTCGCAACCATATACAATAATGTTTTGGATAGTGGTGATTGGTTTATCGAGAAGTACATGACTGTTATCGCATGAAATCGCGTCTCGAAAAAACCGACTTGATTAAATCCCCGCGAGGTGTTCAAAAAGGTTTGTGTGGTTTGAATTTTATAGCATATATAACAATTAATATAGGAACCAAATTACTCACAAATAAATATCTTAATTAATTTTCAGTTGTGAGCAAGCTTGATTAATTAATAGACTAGGAATCTTAAACACGAATAATAATTTATGACAAAGTAGGTTTCATTCTTAATTTGAGTGGGTGCCGAATATATAGTTCAATATTTATCTTATAGTGAAGTCGATAAATATTAATATAAGATCATATTATATTTTCTAGATTAATTAATGATAGCCAAATTGACTTGATCATTATTATTAATGAATGTCAAAGTTGACTGTGCAATTTAATTAAATAGATTATTATAGATATGATTGGACTTGGTCTTATATTGGAAGGTCCAAACACTTTCTCCTGCGAAACTCTAACATAGCACACAACACACATATAAATAGAGGTGGGGAGGGGATTGACGAAAATATACTTCTCAAAAGCTCAAATTTTTTCCCCACGCAGTGTTCTACAACCCTACAGGGTTTTTGAATTCAGGGTATTCCAAACCCAGTGAATTTGATTCCTCCCCTTTCTGATAAAATCCAATGGACTATCACTCACACAATAGTCTGATTGTTGGTGAGTGTAGTAGACCAGAAGTCTCGGAGGTCGGATATTGTTCGAGTTCCCAAAGCGCATTGTTGTTCGTAGCTAACGATTCAAATTTTCTCTCTGCAAACGGAAACCTAGCATAGGAGAATATATAATTTAATTCTGCATTATATCTTCTGATTTTATGTGGTATATTTGCTTGTAGAATTACATGTTTATTTATTTATTAGACATGTGAATCCTGCGGAATCGTGAGCTCCTCATCCGGGTTCCATCATAATTACTTATCCATATCCGAGCCCGTATAACAATAAACTCAAATTATATGAACTCGTTTGTTTATATGCATATATTCATTCATAATTTAATTAAAAAAATTATATATATATATATATATATATATATATATAGAGTATAGATCATATAGAAAGTGATTTTAAAGTAGGAAATAGGAAATAATCACAGCCATTCAATTATTAGATCTAACGGTTATGATTGAAGATGCAATTACAAATTTTTAATTCCTAAAAAACGTGTATTAATCAAACAATAAGGTTAAATGAGTAAATTTAATTAAGAGAGAGAAAACCCATTAAAGTAATGGTTGCATTATATGAGATATTTCAGGAAATTAACTTAATCATACCATAATTGTCGCATATGATTATTTATTGGAGATTCAGTTACAATAATTAAAGGATTCGTGAATTTAATAGGAAAATTAACACTCAAAACGTGTTAAGAGATTTGATTGAAAGTGAAACAAAATTAAATCGTTTCTGGTGATTTAGAAAT
Organism: Leonotis leonurus; assembly: GCA_026898415.1. NCBI lineage: Eukaryota > Viridiplantae > Streptophyta > Magnoliopsida > Lamiales > Lamiaceae > Leonotis > Leonotis leonurus. Next base: position 143,238 of record JAPKLX010000255.1, read on the forward strand.
TGCATTCGTCGAGCAGGCATTGTTGTATGTGTTAAAATGCATCAATTTATTTTTCACCATGCATTGTTTAAACCGTTAGTTTATTGTATATATAATTTATGTAATTGAGTTACAGTTATATATAGAAATGCATTGTAATTTACTTTTATTTGCATCGTGAATATGATACACTAGCACTTATCCATTTTTTTTTATTTGAATGTTTTTTTTAAATATAGAAATGCATTGTAATTCACTTTTAGTTGCATTGTGAATATGATAGTTGCATTAGTTTGTTGTTAGAAATGCATTGAATAATAGTGTGTTTTGCATTATAGCATAATATGTTTTCGAATATTAGGTTAATGATATGTACAATGCATTTATGTATAACATGTGATGCATAATCTTGTTTACTATAATGCATATGCTGTAAAAATAATTGGCTGAAAATTCCGACGCATCAGCATTGGTATATTCATATATATTTGACATTTGTGATATTTAGTTTTACACATGATTATGAATTTAGTTTCATTGGCACTTCTTGTTCGCTCGACCTGCATCCTAACTTCAGTCGGTATTGTTGGAGTTTCGAAATAGTCGTCGTCGGCTCCGGTGGAAATGCGTCGACTAGATATTTTTCAGAGTAGTAGAACTTTATTCTTCCATGTCTAACTTGCATCGTATCTTGAGTGCGTATGTACGGAGTTAGAAAGTCATCATGTGTTATTGGCATATTAATTCACGTGTATTATTAATATGCACTACATATATAATCCAAATGCATTAACATACTTCTAATAATGCACTACTGGAAATCGTCTTCTTCGTCGACAGTCGCCGGTCGCCTTCCTGACTTATCACCATGTTGGTAAACGTGAATTAGAAGATTTTTGGAAAGAGAGATTTTTTTCAGAAGGTAAGGATTCTTTGGTGGTAACTTCCCTTTCCAGTTACGCAATTGATGGGGAGGAAAGAGTTTTTTGAATTAAATTGCAAAACTGCCACATGTATTGTTACATAATTACCCCTGTGCATTGTTCCACAGCGATGCAAATTCCGTGTTTCCCTAAATAATTATATTTTGCCTAATTAATCTGACGCGTTGGATTATGTTAAATCAATGATTAAGATCTCTTCCTATTTCCTACTTTAATATCACTTTATACCTGAACCACTCCCTATATATATATATATATATTATCGTGCTTGTCTCAAAATTAATTTTAAGTACATTTGTAAATTTTCGCATTCTAAACCATATATTATTGTCTCAAACCCGTATTTATTCAAATAAAATTTATTATTTAAATATCTACAAACCAACTTATCTAATCTTTCATATAATAAACGTGCATGACAAAAGTAATTAATTAAGTAAAATTTCTTATGATAAACTCACAGGCATTCTAAAATTAATTATAAAATAATTAAAATGATAATATTTGTATCGTCATAAATATTAAATCATCGTAAACTCGTTATTAGTGTTAAATGTAAATAATTTATTTATTTGTAATTTCAATATTTACATTTACATAAATATGTAGTTGATGTCATATAACATTAATCTAAAAATTCTTATGATTTTATGTGGTATCGAGTGTAATCAATGATCTAAACTGACGGCCAAACTGGAATTGTACATAAAACAATATGAATCAGATTCAGTACTTACTCGAACAATAAAATATATGACTAATAATGAAGCTCGATTTAAGAATGTCACATAAGATTATGATCATAATAATATTAATAATATATATATATAGAAAGATAAATATTTGAACAGATTGATAAATATTTGAACAGGAAAATAACATTTAAACACAAAACACAGCAGCGTAGGACAAGCAAAAAAAATGCTATATGCATTGAAATCTCTGTGCTTTCTGATGAATTAGTAAAGAAAATGAGTAGTTTCTTTTTATGGACAACTTCTTAAAAGCGCATTTTATTCTTAAGCAGGAAATGAAGAAGAAAGAAAAACAATCCTTTTTCTCAGCAATATTGGGTTTCTGTCCAGTGGTGAACAGCAGAAGAGACTAAATCTCGACAATGGCAGCCCCGCTTGATGGCTTCGAAGCAAAAACATAGAGGCCGAGTTCGTTCTTCTTTATCACCTGTTTCTCAATTCTTGATTCGAAATATTGTTCCTGAACACACACAACTCCACATTCTTATCCATATTTCTTGTTTTCTGAATGAGTGAGTTTCAATTTTTTCACATTTTTCCTTCAATCTGAAATTTGTAGCTTTGTTTTAATTTTACTTCATACTAAGGCTTATTCCATCTAATTAGTACTCTTGTGTTCCACTTATTTAGACGCATTTTCTTTATTGACTTGTCCACATTATTTATACATATGTTTTTATTTGCAAATTTGAAGGCATAAATTATATTTTCTCAAATGTAATAATAACTAAATATTGATTTGAATGCTAAAATCAATGCATCTAAATAAGTGAGACATATGAAGTATATAATTATTTTTAATTTATTTTAGGGTCGATAAATCAAAAATATTTTCAGATGAAATTATTAAGTGTCTCGTTCATACTCTAGTCTCTATATACTAGTTTTTATTTTATTTTTTCTGTATTTCTTTCTAATTTTTTCTCCTAAATTAAAATTACGTATGGTTTAGTTTAAATTTTTTACTTAATACTAAGAATTTATACACCTAATTAGCACTGTATAATTATTTTTAACATTTAAAATCATTTTTATTTGATTTGGTATATAATTTTACATTTACTTTTATAAAAGAAATATTACTTATAATTTATTTATTATATTATAAGAAATTTTAATTTCAATATAGTTAGTTAAAATATTAAATTTGAAAATCAGAAAATGGGTGGAGACAAAATCACACTGAATCTCATCTCCGCAATTTCAAGACACTAACCTTCAAGTTAAGGATAAATTGCGGGACGATATTCTCCTTTACGAGAGCAACGGCACAGCCACCCCATCCAGCTCCTGTGAGCCTTGCCCCAAGGGCACCGTTGTCGCGGCAAACCTTAACAAGCTCTTCCAATTCGGGGCAGCTGTTCGTTTAACGAAGAATAATTAAAGCGAAATGAAAATTTTGAGTATTCCGAACTCAAAAGGAGTAGCCACACCCGTACCTGCACTCGTACAAGACGCTACAGCTGTAGTGGCTGTCATTCATGAGATCCCCAAGCTTCTTCAGCATGTCTTCCTCACTGTAAAGACTAATCAGAGAAAAATTTCGCGATTTTATAGTTGCAAGCGTTTAATGCACAGTCCACACAATGCACCTTAACTCTGACGACACAGTATCTTTGAAAGCATAGACGCGTTTGGCCTCAGAGTAGACGTGAGCAGCTCTCTGAAAATTGTTTTGAACAAGATATTAACAAGGCTTTCAGATCATAAAACAGCATCTTGAGCAACCCACACGAAATTTCCATGCACAAGTCGAAAGACGAGAATCATCATGCATCGATCAATTTACAATTCAACCACCAAAATATCAAGAAGTTGTAAAATGAGGATGCAAAAAAAGCTAAGTCACCTGGTGTAACTTGAAGTGTTTCGCAGCTTTAAGCACGTCTAAGGAAGAAGGAGAATTGGCAAAAACAATGTCCAGTTTTGAATTGAGGATTTCTTCGATATCTTCGGTGCTGTATGGTTCTTCTTTCAAAAACTCCTGCAACGTGACAAACCATTAAATTTGAGGTTAAGGAAGCCAACCAGAAGAAAGTGCCTCCAATTTGAGAATTTAAAGAGCGTACAATTTATATCAATATATATTTTATACTCTGTTTTTATTGGGTGTTTAGTCATTTATATTTAAATTTAAACGTTGTAAACATTATTTTTATTCTAATAAGAATTATTGCAATTAAATTGTTATTGTTTTTTGTAAAAATATAGATATAAAGTCCTCCCCATGTACTGCAGGGGTAAATTACGGGTTTGTGCTACAACAAACTAACTGATCTTAACTAGCAATATTCGTGGCCCTGAATCCTTAACGCGCACACATGCGCGCGAATGCAACAACAACAAAATTTACTTGAAAATATATATAGATACCTTGACAGCAAGAACGGGATCCGAGGATCCATCACGTGTACCAGCAAAAGATACACACAGTCCTTCGACATCTGAGAGTGTCTTCACATTGGAAACTGCATCTTCAGCTTTCATGCCAAGCTGTATCCCTAGCACTATCTGCAATAGCCCAACGAAAGACAACGAACATTTAGGTGACGCTCAAGTATACATAAATGCAGAGACTAAATGCATGTTTCAATAATGAAAGACTCACAGAAGCTAAACGGCATTCAACAACTCTGTTGTTGTAATTAGTTGCAGCAGTAACTGCTTTCTGAGATTCGGCCAGCGAATGTGCAATGACGAACGTCCCTCCTGCAGGGAGCTGCAGCTCAGTAGCTCGGATGGGGTTGAAATCTATGAGTGCTGCAAATCCAGATTGAGCCATCACGGATATTGCCTGACAATGGAAGTAGGTTACAGATGATGGTGAAAACTTCAAGTGCAAGAAGTAATGAGAACTGTGCTGAGTCATGTGATATAATAAGTTAACGGAGAAACATGGTAGTTTACCTGGTCCATTCCTCCAGATTGTGTACCAATGTGCCTTTCACATTCGCATGTAAGTTGAGCAAGTTCTTTCTGGAATGGGAAATTTAAAACGAAAAAAGAAGTTTAAATAGGAAGAAATAATGGCCACTTGGAATGGCGACTTCAAGGAAAATATAATGCAGATTTATCAAAAATCTGTGCATATACCTTAGGAAGGCTTGCTCCTAATACTGCCATTATGCCAATGGTAGAAGAGCAAACAAAAGCAGCAGAGCTCGATAAACCAGACCCTAAATGAAAATAGAACACAGTTCCGTGTTTTAGCTAACAGCAATAACAAATACCATCATCCATTTAGCCAGTTGCAAATTATTGAGGGATTGGATGAATATACCGGTTGGAACAATTCCATCAACAACAACTTCAAGTCCAACTGTTTTACCGACATCTATCCCCTTCATTTTGGCATACTCATAGAAACCTTTGTATCTGAAAAGGAATGGACAAAAATTTTAAGATATCAAAATATACAATCTGCACATTATCTTTGCACGTGTATATGTTAGACATAGTATGCTAGAATTATGAAATCCGTTCAAAAGGAAAGTCAAGTGATATAAAAGGCACCATACCCACAAATAAAATAGTGACCCCATCTGTGATTCTTCAAATCAATTTCCTGAAAGTAAAATGGTCTCTCATTTAGCAAGCTATATAGATTATGAGAATAAAACTAGAGGATAAAGTAGCCACCTTGTCCCATTTCTTATCTACGATCGAAAGAGCAGAAAACACTCATTTTGCATCAAATGTTGTGTATACAGAATTAGTTCTGCCATTGTTTAAACAAGGATACACAGTTCTATACTTCTATTAACAAGCACACTTTGTAACTATGGTACTGTGGGTACATTCTTTTTTGATGTGGTAACAAGATCACATTCTTTCAGCAAGATCTCCAAATAATCAACAAAGAATCTCACCATCTCAAAACAGCTAAAATGTTTGCACTGTCCCCCCAAAAATTAGAACAAAGGATACAACTAGCCACAAATATCACATCTATAGCACAAAAATTCAAAAGAATACGAAAAAGGAGAACTATGATTCTTCTTCGTTCTTGGGTCTCGTTAAAATTTAACTTAAAAATAAAAAGCAATCAACAAATGCCTTCAATAATAACATTCTCATCCACCAAACCTTACACACACACATAATTAGGATCAGTAGGATAACACACACACACATACAAAACAGAAAAACAGAAAGAAAGAAAGAAAGAAAGAAAAAAGGAAGTGAAACATCAACTGCCTTTAAGAGTAATCCTTTCATCCCAAAAATATAAAAGAAAAGAAAGATGCTTCTTTCTGTTCACGTTCACTAACATACACTCCCCACATGAGGATCGACAAAAAACTAGAGCTGGTAGAGTTAGTGTTTGAGATGAGTGTAAGAAAAAACACCATACCTGACTAGGATCAGCCGGGTAAGTGCAGAGTGAATACTTATCACTATTCACATTAGCAATCTTGAGCAACGTCTCGCCTTCGACTTTCCGAATCGCCACAATCGTGTCTTGCCTTATCGCCATAGGCAACACAGAGTAACCTTCATAGTCTATGTGCTCCCCTATCAAATTCACCCTTCCTGCACACGCACACACATCATCATGAAAAGTCAATACGTGGGTATCCATAATCCAACAACCGAAATTGGGTATCCAACTACCCATTTCGATCCAACCTCCATCAAATTCAGCAAACCAACCTAGTACAAAACTACCCAAAAAAAAGGAAAAGGAAAAGAAAATCTAGGCTGGAACAAAGCAGCAGGAAAAGAAAGAATACCAGGAGATCGGGCGTAGATATCGGGGGAGTGGCCAAAAATTTCAAGGAATTTGGACTTCAAAGTGTTGAATCGGAGCTCCGCTTCTTCGAGCTGCGACCCGGTTCCGTAAACGGGCTCGAGAGACTTGTAAACGGGTACTGGCAGATCATCGTGTCTCGCCATTGATTATCTGTTCTTTGCTTTTGCGTATTTGGTGTATATTCAAGTATTTGCGTAGCAACCTCACTTAGCACAGGAAGAAGATGAAGAAGAAGAAGATAGTCTTTGGTATATATGGTCTAAGTAGTCAAGTGTATAGTGTTGAGTAGTAGTCTGAGTCTGAGACGATGATGATGACAATGATCAATTATTCACTTCACTCTAATTTGGAAGTGCGTGTGGGAATTTACAATTATATAGCCCAATTATTCACATTTTTCATATTATACTACATCCTCCTTCCACTTTTGCTTCCTTTTAACGCGTAGATTAAAGAGTAATGTAAGATATGAAAAAAATATGGGAGTTCACACACTTTAAAAATTACTTTTTATTATTTTAAAAAACAAGTAACTTTTAACGAAACAATTTAAAAATCAGAGCAAGTCACTTTCGACCGAAGGGATTACGTAATTATTAATTGAATACAATAATACGTGTTATCTTTTTTAAGCAGTAAAAGTCTTTCTCAAAGATTCTAATATAAATTCATATACGAAAGCCAGATGGGGTTGTCTTTCAAAAAGTTTGACGATAGTTTATTTTTGTTCTAAACGTGACAAATAAAACAAACTATTATCCTAAATTAAATTCTTAAATTTCAATTTAAAATGCGTGTAATTAATCTCTTTGATTAATCAGAAAAGTGGGATAGAGCGGTGAGACCGAAGTCGAATTCATTAGTGAACTATTTAACTATGTTAATTGATCCACATCGTTTGCTTGATATTTGTTTATTATTACATCCAAAGCTACGAAATCACTAATTGAATATTCGAGCTATTCAATTATTCTGTTACTTACTTTTTACATTTAACTTATATTTTCCAAGTTCATGCTTATAGTGTTCAATTTTGACCCGAATTATTTTGTTTTTATATTAATTTATTAAGATTATATATATGTATATATAATTAGATTTATATGAGAAATAAATGATGTATGGAAAATGAAAATGAATCTAAATAATCAATCTAGAATTAATGTTTGAAATTGATTAAATTAAATTTAAATATTTTCTATTATTTTAGAAATATGAAATTTAATTTATAGAGAAACTTACAATTATTAATTCATCAAAATTAATATTTATAATATTTTCTCATTTCTCATATAAAAATTCTTTTTTATATGATGAATATATATACATAATAGATTCGTGCCGTATACAAACATGTAATCTAGGATGTTGCTGAAAAATAAGTTAGTCTATAATTCATACATTAAATTGATATTTTTTGTAATTTTGGTTATAAATGAAATATATCAACATTTCAGGTATTTGATTGAAAATTTATAATGTGGGGCTGTTTTTGTTGGGTGGGGAATGCTATATTAGCTTATAGTGGCCGGATTTAAGGAAAACAAATTATTCTAGATAAAGTTATACATATTCGTTGGATGGTGTTGGATGGTATAGAACTAGGGATGGCAATCGGGCGTGGCGGGCGTGGATAGTAGGTATCCATACTCATATCCGCGAAAATTTCTCCCACCCGCCACCCGACCCGCCACCTGCCACGGGTATCACCCCCCACCCAAACCCGCCACCCGTCGGGTACCCGCGAACCCGCCACCCAACGGGTATCCACCACCCACCACCCGTTGGGTACCCACGAACCCGCCCTTCGTGGGTATCCATCACCCACAAAATTTAATAATGTATGTATAGTGGGTAATTGATGGGTAATTGGTGGGTAATTGACGGGTAATTGACGGGTATTTCGTGGGTATTTCGCGGGTATTTTTGGCGGGTATATGGGTTTCGCGGGTATGGATAGCAACTATCCAAACCCATACCCACGAACTAAATGGATAGTAAATTCTACACATACCCATACCCATGGATATCAAACGTCTCTCAAACCCGCTCCTATTAAGGTCGGGTACCCGCGGATTTCGGGTACCCGCGGGTAAATTGTCATCCCTATATAGAACACATCTTCTGTGTTTATGTGGGAGAAGATTTAACGTCATTGTAATTGATATAACATGTTGTATAAATATTAAATTTTTTATTTCAATTTTTAATTATTTTTTTAAATATAATATAATTTAATATTTATTTTATTATTAAAAACAAAAATTATGATGATTCACATATTTATATGATATTGTTACATCAGTTGCGAATTTGTGATCATGTTAAATTGTGTTCATCACTTATATAATAGCAGTTGAATAATATTGTTACACGACTAATGTAAGTAATATCATTATCATGATCTACATATGATAAAATCACATTTAGGATCTATCATAGTTGGGGTAAACTTAAAAGGGGTATTATGCAAATTTTGAAATAAATATTTTTGTTAATAATTTATTAATATATTTTAATTTTATTAAATTATATGATAAACATGTAAAAAGTTTTGCTCTTCTTGTATCTTTTGAAACAAAATTATCTACTCCCTCCGTCTCAATAAATTTGACCTCCTTCTTTTCGGACAGACTAAGACAACCTTACTAATTGCTTACTTACTCTTTTGTTAAGTATTTGTACATACTTACAACTCCAAATATATCTATATTTATATTCTATATTTATTTATACTTTAATTTTCATTTTTTTTATCATTTAATCTGAAAATAAATTTAATTATTCAAACTCATTTAATTCATTATTTAATCTGTTTTTTTAACCTGATCTTTTTAGACGATTTTTTTAATCTGTTAATTTTAATTAATTAGTCAATTTTCTCCAAACTTAAAAAATTAATTAATCTGAAATTTAAAAACTGAAATTTTTCAAGATTCCCACTAAAAGTACAAACTGAAAATTTACATCAAATTTACTTTCAAGTTTCCCACTAAAATTTCTCTCCAAACATCTTCTACAAATATATATGTAGCACCCTAACATTACAAACACTTACACTACAGAAAATCAAAAAATCAGTTGCACCACATTCACTTCCAAACACAAAATGAGATAAAAAGAACTTAGTGAGGAAGAAAGAAATGATATTATTCAGTACTTATTGAATAACTCGAAGGATGGGAAGGTCATCCATGGTAAAATGAAGGCAGCCTACTCCATCTTCAATGTCTCGAAGCGCACGGTGACTCGACTTTGGGAAACTGCAAAGATACAAAGACAGAGAGGTAAGATTAGTTGTGTGCAAAATGGAAAAAAAAAACACAAACAAGAAGGAAAAGAGTACACATCGATTTGAATCTCATTGAAAGTTTAGATCTCTTCAAAAGAAGCACTATAAGAAAGCTGGCAAAAAGGATTTCAGTCAGTAAAAGCACAGTGGGAAGATGGATGAAAGATGGACTGATCAAAGCTCATTCACACGCTATCAAACCGAACCTCACAGCTCCAAACAAGCTGTTGAGGCTTAGTTTTTCATTGGGGCCCTTACAGTTAGAGCATTCAATATCTTGAAGTTCGAGAATATGAACAACACAGTTCATATAGATGAGAAATGATTCTACATTTCTAAAACTTCACATAGGTTCTACCTCACCTCGGGGGAGGCCGAACCACATAGAACATGCAAAAGCAAAAAATTCATCACAAAAGTCATGTTTATGTGTGCAGTGTCTAGACCTATATTTGATGCTAATGGTAGTGTAGTGTTTGATGGTAAGATAGACATATTCCCCTTTGTTGAAAAAGTACCAGCCAAAAGGAACTCCAAGAATAGGCAGAAAGGTACCTTAGAAACAAAGTCGCTACAGTCCATCACTAAGGAGATAATCAAAGACTGTTTAATTACTCAGGTATAAGTAGTTTTAAATGTTTTAAATGTTGTTTTCAATGTACTTTCAGATTCAGAGGACAACACTTTCAATCTCATATTAAATGTTGTCGTAAATGTACTTTTAAATTCAGTTGAGATTCCATTAAATTCAGTCTGTTTCCAATGCATTAAATTCAAATTGTTTCCAATGCATTAAATTATAATGCAGTGCCTAAATGTGCTTCTATTTCAGATTATTCCCTCAATCAAGGCTAAATGTCTTAGAGAGATGCATCAAAATTGATCTTCATCCAATAGGATAATGCAAAGCCACATATCAAAGACACAGATGAGGACTTTAGGGTTGCAGCTAGTAGTGAAAGCTTTGATATAAGGCTAGTGCATCAACCACCAAACTCTCCTAACACTAATGTTAATGATTTAGGCTGGTTCAGAGCAATTCAAAGCATTCAAACCAAGACAACCAACTATAATGTGGACCAACTAGTTGATGCAGCGGTTGCATCATTCAATTCACTATCACCTATGACATTGAATAATGTATTTTTAAGCTTACAAGGCTGCATGATTGAAATCATGAAGGTGAAAAAAATACCTACAAACTGCCTCATATGAGAAAGGAAGCTTTGATGAGAATTGATGCATTACCAAATGACTTGGAAGTTCCTATAGACTTAGTTAGGGAATGTATGACCTATAGAATTGAAAATGGGGGAGCTTTAACTGTGGAACAGATTGTAAGTGCCATAGGGATTACTTTTAGTACCTCCTAGTGCAGTGGCTTCTCTTTTTTGGTTGTGTTGTGTCTATTAAACACAATTTTTGGTGTGTGTGTGTTTAAGGTGTAACACACAAGATCTCTAAGGTGTAAAGAGATCTTGTTTTTGTGAAGTGTATGCAAATATGTAGTTTATGCAGCTTTATTATTTAAAGTGCAATTGTATGCAAATTTACACAAATTATAGCTTTCACACAATCATGCAGCATACTTCACACAATCATGCATCATACTTCTCACAATCATGCAGCAATACTTCTCACAATCAAGCAGCATACTTCACACAATTATGCAAATTACTCATCACACAATCAAGCAGCATACTTCATAGATTTCTCATCTCATACCAAGATCAGTTATCACAGATTGATCATCTCAAACCAAAAAAAAATGAGCATAGTTCATATCATCTCAGCATTACACAATCATGCATCAACAACACCGTGTTTTTACTGACATAACATATCAGAGATCAACACCAGCATAACAAAGATCACCATCAACATACCAGTAAGATTCCAACATATCAGAGATCACCACCAACATAACAGTAAGATCCCAACATATCAGAGATTACCACCAGCATAACAGATCACATATCACATAACAGAGACCACATAAAATCACAGAAAATCCTAACATATCAGAGATCACAGAGGAACAATCTCACCCATCTGCATCTTCACTCTCACCCAGCATCTCCTAGTCTTCTCCACCTCCCCACTCAGAAAACATATCATTGGGCTCAGGAATTGCCACTCTGAACCCTACCCCTTTCTTCATTGCTCTTATCACTGCCTCATGATCATCAAGATACACTGCAATAGAAGTTGGCACAATCATAATACAGAAGCAAAATCAAATTGAATACACTAATAGATCATGGATTTACCTAACTCGCCACCATCATTGGAGTTGCTCAAAATAGGTGGCTCACATCTTCCACCTCCAAAAGCCACCGCTCTGCTCAGTCCTTGAACTCTTCCACTGCATATAGCCACCACTCTTTTCAGAGATTGAGCTCTTCCACCGCCTACAACAATCACACTGCTCAGAGATCTACAAAAGGGCTCAATTTTAACAAGAGAAATGTCACATGCAGCCTCAGATCCACCATAGATCGAGACAGAAGAGCTAGGGTTTTTAGAAAAAAATGATTCATCACTACAGAGGGTGAAGGCGGCGTAAGAGACTCAAAAACATCAGATCCACCATAGATCGACACAGAGGAGCTAGGATTTTTAGACAAAGGATTCATCACTGCAGAGGGTGGGGGTGGCGTAAGAGACACAAAAAAAATCAGATCCACCATAGATCAACACAGATCTTCAACATTTTTTAAAAAAAAATTATAATAAAAAGTCTTCAACATATCTTTAATATTTTTCAAATTTCAAAAAAATATTGCACAATTTAGTGAATATTCTAATTCTAAATCTAAAAAATAATAGAATATTATATTTAATTTTCTACATAATATTTAAAATATAACTAAAAAATTAAAATACATATGATAAAATATCTTATATAATAAAAATAATATATTATAATAGTAATAAAGCGATTCATTTTTTAGGGTTTTCGGTTTGGTTTTGATTGAATCCGAACCAAACTAAATTAAAATTTGATTCAAATAAAAATAAAATCAAATCAAATTTAATATTTCGGTTTGATTTTTTGGATTCAGCTAATTTTGTTCACCCTTAATAAGAGAATTGAGTAGTTTGTATTTGTGATTTGTTATATTATGAATAATGAAAAACCTTAATATATAGAAAAAGAGAACAAAATAAAAAAATATAATAACAATGTATGTGCCATCTGACTACAAACTATCATTGATTTAGTTTTAGTATTATATATATCCATACAATATTTTTATGGGCCCTTTGTGCTGACCACCTCACAATGTCCTGAAACCGTCTATGTATACAACCTCAACTCATATTTTAATAAATCCAGAACAATTAAATGTTATGAAAACTTACAATATAAAGTTAATTCTCATACTAAAGATATATGGACTTTTGAAATTTAGTAAAAGATACTTACTTTAATATAGAGTTGTTCAAAGGAATCAAAATTGATTGAATCAAACTAAAACCACTAGTTTAAAAAATTGTAAATGTATTTAACTATTCGATTTTAAATCATAATTGTATATAGGACAATTTGGTTATGATTCTAAAATTTTGGAATCATAATATCATTTTTTATCTAATTCAATTTATTTTTTCTATTATAAATTGTCATTTTTATAATTTATAAAAATACATTAAAAACTATAAATATGTTAAAAATAAAAGAAAATACTCCCTCTGTTCCAACTAAGATGAGGCGTATTCGGTATTCCTTTTTGGGTCGTCCCACCTAAGTTGAGTTATTTCCTTTTTAGTTCACCCTTTTACTCACATAGATTTAAATATATATATTTATATCACTACTTTAAACTATTTTTTCATCTCCTAAAATTTTGTGCCCAAAAGTAACGCCCCATCTTAACCGGGACAGAGGGAGTAAAAATTTAACCTTTAAATTTTAAATTTGAAATCAAGAACATTTTGTAGTTTCATAAAGTAATAAAATGATAGAAGTCAAAATTTTAAATTAAAATTAAAGAATGAGTTCATTTGATCACCACCAAAATAATAAGTGGCATTCATTGCAACAATAGTTTAGCAGTGATTCCGAATTCTCGAAATTGTAAACCAACAGTTGGACTACGATTAATCTTCGAATCATAACTATAAACACTTGTATGGCCCTACTCGACTATTGTATGTTGAGAGCTTGATTCGCTTCCTAGCACATGTGTCCAAATGAAATATTACGAGGGTGTTTGACTAACACTACAAAAAAAAGTTGTTTTGGCGACGGAAATATCCGTCGTTAGGTTAGAAAATCCGTCGTCCCGGGACTCTAGCGACGGACCGGCGACGGAATTTTTCCGTCTGTATTTCGTTCGTCGTTAGCCCATCGGACAACGGAAAATATAGTCCGTCGTTAGCTAACGACGGATTTTATCCGTAGTTAGAGACGACGGACTGTAAATCCGTCGTCAGAGTCTCCCGGTGGCCGTTGATGGTGCCGGAAAGCTAACGACGGAAAAATTCCGTCGTTAGTGGCGACGAACTGAATTCCGTCGCCAGGTGGCGCTGACCGTTGACCTGGCGACGGACTGCATATATTTTTTTAATAATTAATTTTGTTTTTTTATTATTCATTACCTAAAACGTGTCCCAACAAACAATAGAAATATAACCCAACATCGAACAATAATTTAAAATTGAACCAATCAAATGAAATTCAAAATGAACGCGAATTTCATATAATGAACAAAATAAAACAATGTATCAGTAACATCCTAGGACGGACCATATAATAAAAAAATAGTAAAGTGTATCAGTACAATCTACGAATCATAATCATCATCAGGAGGAAACTGGGGAGGGGCATCAGACGGGGGAGGCTGATAAGAGGGAAAGAAGGGTGCACTACCTCCTCCCTGCTGAGACATCCAGCGCATCATGTCGGCATACTGAGTCTGCATGAGCGCCATCTGCTCAGCCAATCTCTGCTGCTGAGCCTGGTACTCACGGCGCTCGCGATCCTGCTCCTCGACTCGGCGCCGTAGCTCCTCAACCTCGTCTCTGGATGCTCGTGATGTGGACGAGGAGCCCCCAAATCTGGATGCTCTCAGGGCCTTCGCCGCGCCTCCCGTGCCGAACATCCTCTTCTTCTTGTCCGGGCTGCCAAGAACCTCCAGATACAGCTCGTTTATGTCGACTGCATCGTGGTCCCCCTCGGGTAGCTGGGCCCGCTCCTCGTCAGCACGGCGAAACACCTCAGTCTGCATGCATGTAAACGAGAAATGAACATTTGTTAGTATACATATTATAAATATTGAAAATCTAATATATATATATATATATATTCTTTTGAAATTAAGACTTACCGTTATCGCCTCAGATTTCGGATCGGTGTATGTCCCGTCCGCGTATCGATGCTCATCCAGAAAAGAGTCAAACATGCACTCAATCGGAGCTACTCCCCGCTCACGACCCTATGCATCAGATCACAATTTAGTTGTGTCATTGAAACATGTGTATATGAATTAAAATTGTACCACATAATTATAATTATTATTTAAAGTATATTATTACCTTTTCCTCAGCTCGTTGCATGATCGACTTGGACCCTCCCCTATGCTTGATAGGACCAGTACCCGGTCCCTGAGGCCCAGACATCCGGTTGCGCCTCGCTGCCTGGGATTTGGCCACAACATCATCTCGGGACCAGTAAGCAAGCCAACCCATTTACACATCATCAGTCCACCACCCAGGCTTCCCACCTCTGTAGCTTGAATGGCTAATACAAATGGTTCATATTTTCTAAGTCTGCGCGTATGATTTACAGACACTAATTTGAATTGCATATCAACCCTTGTACCAGCCGGAGAGGTGTCGAACCAGTCACATTTGAAGAGAACGACCTTCTTATTGTGTAATCCTGGGTATGTGAGCTC
>JAPKLX010000255.1:168863-219252 GCA_026898415.1 Leonotis leonurus
TGTGGATAGACCTACAGATGATACTGTGGAGGGCCTGACTGGCAAGGAATCCCGGCCCCCACCCAATGAAATGCCCAAATGGCCCTTGCTGAAATCGGGATAGCAAAGACATCCCACCAACAGCTAACAATCTACCCCTTATTTCTTCTACAATCCCTACTTTATAATACATATTTGGTTTGGATTTTCGGTTGATGGTGTTCGGTCTACGGTACCAAGGATGGAGTGATTCCTACAACATTCAATCAATAATTAACAATTATCACTTAACAATTCATTAACAATTAATAAATTGAATAACAATGACATATTATAATTCAAACTTACTTTATTGGTTATTTAGGTAGACTTTCAATTAAAATTAGATTTGTTAATTGTCAATATTAAATTGTAATCAGTTAACAATTCTATTTTTTTAATTGGATTTGATAATTGTTAATTTATTGTTAATTGATTGTTAGTCGTTGATATTAATTAATGGTTAATTGTTAATATTACGTAATTGTTAATGCTTAATTTAATTACTTAACAATTCAAATTTTTAATTAGATTTTTTAAATATTGCTTCTTATTAGTTAATCGTACGAATGATTTAATTATTAATTGTTGATATTAATTAATGGTTAATTGTTTATATTAATTAATTGCTCATGATTAATTTAATTACTTAACAATTCTAATTTTTAATTAGCTTTTTTAATTATTGATTCTTAATAATTCATCGTAGGAATGAATTGATTATTAATTGTTGATATTAATTAATGGTTAATTATTTATATTAATAATTGATGTGATTAATAATTCGTTGTTCATTGATAATTGTTAACAATTTTAATTGTTTGTTAATTGTTAATCACATTTACTTACTTAACAATTATAATTCATTGTTAATTAGAGTTAGGATCTATAATCAACATTATGCCAAGATCAATTATGAAAATCATATCACAAAAATACATAGAGCTCTAGCCTACCTGAACCGCTAGATGAACCATCGTGGACCGCCCGGGCTATGTGCCGAGAGCTCCGGGCGGTTCATCATACCTACTCTAGCGGTTCAGGTATCAAATTTCACCAAATATTACGTTCAATTCAATTATACAACATGATATTATAAAACACGTGTACATCATTCCCAGAAATTAACTATGGCATGCAATTATAATTAAATACAAACAATCATTTAGGGGTACTTAATCATATCATAAATAATAGAAACGAGTTCAAAAAAATGCATAGATTCATCGAGCATGTGAACCGCTAGATGAAGCTAGCTGGACCGCTCGACAGTGTCGGAGCAGTGTCGAGCGGTCCATAGGGTATCATCTAGCGGTTCATGTATTATTTGGTGGAGGAGATGATTATATACCTGTTTATGACGAGGAATGTCTTCATCCGTGTCTCCCATGCTTCCACCGAGCTCTGACGCAGTCCGAATGAATTTGAAGGTCCACCGGCGGTCCAACGAGCCTCCAAGCAGTCTCTCCGAGCACTCCTCCGGCGTTCCAACCTTTCACTCTACAATGGTGGTGTCAAATTGGACAAATAGAGAATGGAGATGGAGAAGGTAGGGGCTGTGTTCAAAATTTAGAAAATGGAGGGAGTGGGCGGTCCAAAGGAGAAAGAGGAAAGAAGGAAGAAGGAAGGAGGGGCGGTACACCCTATTTTTCCCAAAAATTAATTATTTTTACCTACTTTCACAATTCTCAATTAATTCTCAAATTACTTTTCCAGGTGGTACACGGTTTCAAGAGGAAGAAGGGGGAAGGGGGGCGGTCCATACCTTTTTGACCGTTCCCCATAATAATTTTTTTTTAAATTATTTAATTTTCACCAACCCTACTTTCTCTAAATTCAAGACACACTTTTGGGAATCTTCACTGACTTTTGCCGATTTTTTGTACTTTTAAAGAAAAATGAGTATTTTCTACATGTAGGTAGATGTATTGGGTATTTTTTACATGTAATATTTGAAAGTGGGTATTATAATTTTTCACCCTACATTATATGTTTGTGTCAATTAAAACAATAATTTAAATTAAACAATGAATTCACTCATTATGAAATTAAACAGACTTAGAGAAAATATGAACAAAGCTTAGTGTAAATTAGTATAATCAACCTACACAATTAACTAACATGATTAATCAAATTAAATACAAAAATTAACTAATTCATTATAAATGCTAAATAATCTAAAAACTACCTAATAAATTTAAATAATTAACCTAAGTAATTAAATAAGTACATTATTATAATTTAATTACATTTCACCGAAGTACGGAACACCGGAGCGGAAGAAGGCGGATCGGAAAGGCTGAGAGAAGAGTCGGACATCGACAGACGTAATTAAATAATCCCTAATTAAACAATTTAAACATATAATTAAACTAACGCTCAATTAACAAAGTATTAATACTAATTAACAATTTAAACTAATTAATCAACAATTTAAACTAAGATATAATAATTTACATCAAGTAGACAAATCCGTCAATTATCTTAAACACTAACACTAACTAAACTAATTTATTTATTATGGATTAATTACAATAATTATATACCTAAAATTCAAATTACTGAATTAACTAAAGTAATTAACACTAATTTGTTAAAGATTAATTAATTAATTATCCTTAACCCTAAGTAATTTAGAAAATATTTTATTCAATTATTCAATTAACTAAACTATAAACTAATTTATTCATTTAAACAAATTAAAATTAATTAACCAAAAATTAGGTTTAACAAATTAAAATTAATTAACCAAAAATTAGGTTTAACAAATTAATCAATTATCCTAATAAGTTCTACTAACAAGTAATAAATCAACAAAATCAATAGTTAAATATAATTCAACTAATTAAATCAATTTATATCAAATTAACAAATTAGATATATATATTAACAAATTAAATAATTAAACCTTAAGTAAATAGCATAAATAAAATACCCTAAAAATATCCTAATTAACAAAACTCAACCAACTATAATTAATAAAATACCCTAATTAATTCAACTTAATTAGTTAATTATGTCTAATTATCACATAACCGAATTAAAAATAATTAAACAAAATAACAATAATTATAACTAAGTTAGTTAACATACAATTAACAAAAATAACATACAATTAACATACATTAACATACAATTAACAAAAGCAATTATAAGAAATAATTAACAATTATTATAAAAATATAATCAAAATTATATTAACAAATTAACAATAATTAAAAAAAAAAAAGAAATTTACTTACCTGAAGCAGGGCAGCGTCGGGGCGGAGGACGTCGGGCGGCGTCGGCCGGAGCACGGCGGGGGACGGGCGGCAGCGGTGCAGGGACGGCGGCAGCGGCGCAGGGACGGAGGCAGCAACTTCACCATACAAATAATTAAAAAAAAAAACATAGAAATAGAAAGAGGGGAACCAAAATGAAAGGATTCGACTTACATTGGGGTATTACGGCGGTGGGAAGTCGAGATCGCCGTGAAATCGCCGGTGGGGAGGGAATTAGGGTAGCAGCGGCTGTGTTTCGCGAAAGGAAGGGGACGACGGACTGGACGACGGACCAGTCCGTCGTCAGCATTAAAAATAAAAAAAGAAAAGAAAATAAACCTAACGACGAACTAGTCCGTCGTCCAGTCCTTCGTTAAGTTTGGCGCCATCTTATGCGCCAAAAAACGGTCGCCAGTCCGTCGTTAACAAAAATCTTTGGAGTCCGTCACCAGTGGACGACGGAAATCAAATCCGTCGTCCATTCCGTCGCCACATTAAGGTTTTTTTGTAGTGTAAGCTTATTTTAAAAAGCTTATAAGCACTTGGAGATTATAAGTTATTGCAAGAGTTTATAAGTTGAGAAAATAAGTTGGGGTGAAGCTACTTATTTTTTGAAGAACTTATAAACTCCTAAAGCTTATTTTTACAACTTATAAGCCCTCAAAAAGCTGAATTTGTCAAACACTCTTAATAAATTTATAAGCTCTTAAACAACTTATAAACTCTTTTAAGGAGCTTATAAGCTTAACCAAATCCCCAGCATCACTTGTTTGTATCTTTGATAACTCCAAATATTTCATCACAAATCACATTCGTTGATCGGTCCTCACAAGCACATGCACATCCAAATATGTCATATGTACTGAGACGTTACGATACTACGAACTATAATAAGTGGTGGACACACTTAATAAATTAACATATATAAATAATAGGTGATATACATGTATCATATTTATTAGGAATGAAATAATAAATTATATATTGGATGAAAATGGTAAATGAAATGAAACAATTCATTCTATTGTTGGTATTATCAAGACACGAAATAATAATAATTTTTAATTAAATTATACTATTACTAATAAAAAATAAAATTTATCTAAACTTTGTACATGTGTATATGAACCAAACTCAATGTGAACTCACTATGTTAGCGGATCAGACTTTGGCCATATTTCTCTTTTAAAAATGGTAAAATAAAGACCTATTTCAGCTTTTTTGTGAGCATGACCTACAGAAAAATTAAATATTTATATTTTAATAATAATATGTAATATACAGAAAAGAAAAATTGGACATATTGAATAAGACAAAGAGTAGTATTCCCTCTCAGTTTGTCATTTTAATCTATCTACTCATATTTTTAATATTTAGAATTTGTCATTTGTAGAATAGATATAATTAGTTTTGCTCGGTATAAATAATTTAATTAAAAATAATAAATAGATTTCAAATTTTACTCAATTTGTACACTTCAATTAAAAATAATAAAAAATAAAACTCAAAATCTACTCATTACATTCTCGAACAAAATTAAAGTAACTTATTAAAACAATAAAACACGTACAAGATCACAAAATGTTATTGTAGGGAGGGAAGTATATTTATATAATAGTGCTAGAACAAGTGGGTGACATATGATGAGAAAAGTACGAGATTTTTCTCTGGGTTTGTTTTGTTTATTTGCAATAATTAAAAAGGAGATACCATTCACATATGATGCTAAATACCACAACTACTCAACTAGTATTTTTGAATCATGGTTTTTACTTTTTAATATATAATATATAAAATAATATGCGAGATATTACCTAGTAGTTTTTGATTACGATACAAACCAAATTTGATAATACTTAATTTGTATTTATTGGAAATTAAGCTAAAGTGAATCGAAAGTGCATGATTCCACAGTTCGAAATTAATACTAGACCACTATATGCATGTCCATCTTCAACATGGAAAGATTGGATAAAATATAAGAAATATTGACTGTTATGTAACAGAGAATCAAGAAAGTAGATCCAAATTTACCCCAAAACATGTGTTGTGAATTGTGAGATGAAGAAATCAACTAAATTAATAATAAAGGGTTTCTTTTCAGGCAGATCAGATCACGAACAAATCACGTGCGCTCCTATGTCCTAACCTCATTTTCACCAACCCATTCATCTTTCTTAATCTTTTCAAATTCTTGGATCCACTAATTATTATAATAACATATGACTCTCTCTCTCTCTAGTATCTACCAATTAGGTATTAAGGATATTGTTGCATTTTGTATATAACACGTAAGAAGGTTAATTTAGCTTGAAATTAAGGGTTAGCTCCAACACAAACTCAAAATTGAAGACAGTTAGGGTTGAAAATTTATAATTCGAAATATTTTTTAGTTTGAATGGGTTGGATCGAAAACAACTCGAATCTAATAAATTAGTCCAAAAACTTAGTGGATTGACCTGATTAACCAAATAAAATAATAAAATAAAAATATTTGTAGAATATATTTTATTTTCTTTTAAAAAATTATATTTTATCAGTTAATCAATAGTTTAATAAAAATAATTATGACACATTTTTATTAAGATATCATTATATTTTCAATTTAAATATTTTAATATTTGAATGTGATGTTTAACTATGTGTTCAAATTTTATTTTATTTGTTATATTTTGTATATTTATTTCTACGAACATTTGATTATAAAAAAATACATATATATGTTAAAAAATTAAACAGTCTAGCCCGATTGATTCAATGTGCTAGCCCGAAAATCGAAAGTTTATGGTTATGATTATAAATTATTTTCAACTTGAAAAAATTCAACACGATTGAGCTCGAACCGATTAAATCGACAAAACAATCGAGTTGGCCTAATTAATAGTTCTAGGAATATATGTTTATTTCAATGATGAAAATTATAATCCTAATATATTATTGTTAAATTTATCATATTATATATAAAATATTGTGGAATTTAATATAACAGCGACTAGATTTCATAAATACAATTATAATTTATTAGATATAAAGTTGAATGTGTAATTTAAATATATAAATTACATATATTATTATATTAATTAGATATATAGTAATTTTATTTACCAAATCAAACTACATTTTCCAAATCATAAAATTGTTACCAATAAGATATATTACAAATTTATCATGAATCTGTATTATAAAATTGTTATGGATGAAATAATTAACAAGCAGTGGCGGAGCCACGTACAAGTTTAGTGGGGCTCTTGCCACACCTCAAAAACTTTGATTTAGTACTAATTTTATCAAATTTTATAAATATTATGTATAAATTTATAAAAATTATCATATTTTGCCCCACTAAAAATTTAAAAAAATAGGGGCAATAATTTTGTCCCTCCTAATTTCGGGGGTTCGGGGGTTTGGCACCGCCCTGTTAACAAGTATAGGCAAATGTGAAATGTATGCAACATCCAATCCACCACCTAACTATAGCTTTATTCTCGTCTCAAGAGTCACAAGTGAATTAATTAATTTTATTATTTAGATTAAATAAGAATATGTATAGGAAATTTGACTTGATATGTGGAGCAGGCAAATAAATACTTTAGAAATGTCACGTTATACTTTACACAAAGTGCGTATCGCTTGTTTTCTAATTCCGTATATAATCACAATCATTAGTCCTAACCTTTTGTAATATACCTTGATTCCTATCACTCGTGACCACAACTAAAAGAAATTACTTGTCATTCAGCCACTCGTCTCTTCAAAGTGACGTTCTTTATAACACCTTTTCATTTAATTAAATGTCTTTATACTGTTTTACATCGTGAGTGCATTCACCATCAATAAATATTACTACCTCCGTCCATCAAAAATGTTCTCACTTTAACTCGACACGGATTTTAATAAATTATTTGACTTAATAGATAGTGTGTAAAGTGTATTGAGTGTTGTGTAGTTAGTGAAGAATGAGGGTCTACTTTATTGATAATGTGTAAAGTGTATTGAATAGTGAGTGGAGTAAGGTGTCCACATTAATGATGATATATATTGAGTAGTGTGTCATTAGTGGAGAATGAGACCCACATTATTGATGATGTGTTGAGTTGTGAGTGGAGTAAATGGTTGTCAAAAATAGAAAGAAAGTAAGGAGAAACTTGGTTGACGGACTAAAAAGAAAATGTGGAAAGGAACTTGGTGGACGGAGGTAGTAGTAGTTTATATATGTGTTAATAGGTAAAAATATTCATTTTCCAAATGGTATATGTCAATTATTCCCAATACTTAAACTACATGTGAAAATTATTCACTTTGTTAAAAAAAAGTGTAAGATTTTCTTACATACGTATTAATTTTCAAAAATTTAAGTTGTTATATATTAAATAATGAGTTTATTATTATGCTGAATTGACCACCAACCTCTTTGTTCTCAAAAATATCAAGACAACATTCAGTATTTTGCTTGAGCTCATCCATTTGAAAATATTTTTGCGATAAAATTTGGTATTTGACGAGCTCATTTTTCGTGCTCTTTTTGTGTCTTATTTTAGGTCTAGATCGAGTCATTTTCCTTTGTGTCGTGTTTTGTGTCTGGGAGGACACGAGTCTGGGTTGGCAGGATTCATGTCAAGGTTGCAGGTCATCTCAAGAAAGAGACATGTTTACACACGCATTGGGCAATATGAAGCTCAAGATAAGGTACCGCTGGAGATCACGTTGCAACCGCTGGGGACAAGATGAGCACATTGGCCAAGACAAGGAGGAATTGCGAAGCAGTCGGGAGCGCGGAAAACACCGGGCAAGACGTTGGAATGCGCGACGGATTTCTTTCCTTCCGCGGAAAAGGAATGATATCTCCCTTTTCTTCCACGACATATTTGGAGGATTTGGAGTATTTCCTTCTACGTAGAAGATCTGACCGGGAAAGAAAGTTCGCCGTAAACCCTAACCACCACTACCATGAAGCCCAAGCCCACAAGATCCCTATTAAAAGTCATGATTCGAATCAGAGACACACACAACGCAATAGGTTGGAAAATTCTAGGGAGGGACGACGCCACTGCTCTTATCCTTAGTCTAAGTTTTAATTCAATGAGTGTTGGGGAGGAAGAAACAAGTCCTACGGGCAAACACTTTATTTAAATTTCTATTAATGCTTTTGGCCTTGCCAAGAGTTGGTCCTGACAAGAGGATCTTTTGGTAACACTTTATTTTCGTATTTCAATATAAGTATACTTTTGTTTATTTCATTCTTGTTCTTTACTTTTAGTATGAGTAGCTAGGTTTATTAAACTTAGCTTGGGAAAGATGAATTGAGTCCGAACTTATATCGTCTTGAGAGGTCTAATCCTACGCATAGTTGTATTGGCATGTTCCTAAAGCGCTGAATTTGAATCCTGTACAACTTTATCAAAACATCGGTGTTGTCTAGCCAGTAACAGTCTTTGGGCGGCAAGATCAGGTTACAATTGCGAGCTGGAAACTCCAAGTGTTAGCGACTCCCTTCTTTCTAGCTAGAGGGATCAATGAGACGGGCGTCTGAGATGGTGTGCCCATGGTTTCAGTGTCCCGCTAACGCCTACTTGGGAATGCTGGAGTAAGCTTGGTCCCTGAGTAATCTTGGGAAAGGTGGATAGGGGAGTGGGTAATTCTTACCTTCTGGGCTGAAAAGGTATGCTGGGTGAGGCTTCGGTGGCTACATGACGATTAAAAAGGGGGGCTGCCTGAGTGATGCGTTTGGGTGATAGGAGTAAAACATCATTCTTACGCTCGCTTTTAACCAATGACATGCTGGTACAACAAATAATTTTGCACCGATGATCAAGACATAAGTTAAGACTCAAGGATTCTAACCTAAGTCAAGTTGCTTTCTTATTTAATTCTCTTAGTGTTTTCTTTTCAGTTATTTACTTTTACAGCTTTACTTTCTGCTTGATTACACTTCTTGCCCAAGGCAAGACCCGAATCAAAACCCCAAATTGTGACATAGAGAGAGGAATCCACCAACTCCCTGTGGGATCGACCCTGTACTTGCCACTAGTGGAACCTAGTGAAGAGTGTAGGTTTATAAATTTATCTTGACCGAAGTGATAACGACTGAGCTCTGCCAGATTGGCGCCATTTCCGGGAAGTTGCGCCTTCCAAAATTTCTCTCTCACCTTGACTCAGGTCTCGTCCATGGTGTATGTTTCGACCCAATCCTGTTGGACAACTCAAAGATATTTTGTTTGATCCAAAGATCGAGAGAAACGCCTAGAGAAGAAGAGGCATACTAAGGAGACATGCACAACTTGAGCGAGAAGCCCGTCAAACAACAAGAATGGGGGACGAACAAGGACAAATCAACAATGATGACAATGAGAATGCACCTCCAGAGCAGACACTCGAGGAGATGATGTTCCCCAATAACAACTATCTGAAACCCTTGGGCATTACCTTGCCCATGATAGCAGACAACTGTGAACTAAGACACTCTTTCATCCAGATCTTGCCCAAGTTCAGTGACTTACGAGGAGAGGATCCGCAAAGGCATCTTCAAGAGTTTTAGATGACTTGTGGAACCATCAGGACCAATGAGCCAGCAAAAAGGTAGTATATATGTCTGGTATCATTTTCTTTTTCACTTCAAGATACTACTCGAGAATGGCTTTACACTTTACCTGCAGGTACTGTTACGACTTGGCAAGCAATGCAGCAGAAGTTACTGGAAAAATACTATCCTGTCTCGAGGATCCAGAATGTAAGAAGAAGGATGAGCACCATCCAGATGGGAGCCGGAGAGTCACTCTATGACTATTGGAACAAATTCAAGCTCATGTTGGCCAAGTGCCCACAACATCTCTGACTAGGACTTGATCCAGTACTACGTCAACGAAATGAGACCTGGCGAGCGACAATTTCTGAATGCCGCGTGTGGAGGTTCTATCTTGAACAAGTAGCCTTTTGAAGCTTTCAGGCTGTTGAACGACATGGCAAAAGAATCACGCGATCGAAAAGGGGGTTCTAAGATGCTGCCCTGTTTCTAGCGAAATTAAACTCAGACAATTTCTGAACTCAGGTTTCAATTTACCAACGGTAAAGCTCAAACAATAAAGAAATAGGGTTGAATACGATGATTCACAAAGGAACATACCAACGTGGATTTCATAATCTAACCAACATATAATGGCATCAACTTTCAGATTAACAACATAAGGGAACTGAGTTATGCAACACGAAGAGTGGATGAGTTATATGTATGAAGACATATAACTCAGGGCTTACAAAGTATGTTTCAACAAAGTTTAACAAAATGACCATAACCCACTCAATAATTTACATGTCCAAAATAAACTACAGTGTTCAGCTCCATTTGCCATCTCCCAGCTCAACTTGACGTTTAGAAACACATGCAGGGTATGAGTACATAAAGCACTCAGTGGACACATGTCAAAAACATTTAAAACTTGCTCTTAGAGCTATATGATTGACTTGCCAAATTTAGCATATACAGGGTTTTTAAGAAATAACCTGCATACGCTTTTTAAAACATATATCTTTTCTTTTTGAAAACAATAAAACTGAATATGCATGTCATGTGTCTGCAGACATATATCTCAAATCTATGATACCATATCTACTTTCTTGTGTTGAGAGGTAGGCCTCCCCCTCAAATACTCTGACCGGCCAGTCCGCTCACCGGCTCACAGTCTAATGTGTACACAAACCCTTACCGGCAGCTCGTCCGGCATAGGGCCAATATCGTAATTATGTCGTAGATAGGTACATGCAACATGCTCAAAACAGGCAAGTCAACATCTATAAACATAATAAACATCTCAAAACATAATTAATTCTTTAGCACGTGTATTATTTGGTTAGAAAGCCCACCTAGACGGTTTAGTCTATTTAATCCAAGGCTTCGTCTCTTTCTTTCTTTTCTTCTTTTCCTTTCTCAGCTGAACCTTACATTAGTAAAACATTTAAGAATAAGAAATCATACTCTTTTCTATGAAATCATCAATTCATAATCTCATTCTTCTTCTTGTAATTTATTTGATTGTCAACTATTATAACTATAATTTCTTCGGCTATTGCATCATTCTATCTTTGTGATATATTAATTACTTATCTTATCTATGTTATTATGTTACCTCTTTACATACTAAACTAACAAATTTTAACTTTTACATACTTGGCTAATAAAATCCAATAAATTCACATTAGCCATTATATTAATTCCTTATCTCAAATATCACATTAAATCAAACAAATAAAATCTCTATATATAAGTTTTAATCATGCCCTTCTTCTTGAAAATTAAAGATCTTAATGTAAGAATGGTTCTATCTTTAATCTCTTGATTTAACCATGTTTAATATTGCTTAATAAACCCTAATGCATCATCACTCAATCTAATTAACATCAACATATATATATACTTAGAACCTCCATAAACTAACTAAATTTTGAAAGTTCATTTCTATTGCTTGAAAAATTCTAAATAAATTATTCTAGACATTATTCATACTAATAAACTCAAATATGATATCAATTTAAACAAATAAAATCAAAATCCCATAGCTCTTCATTTCTTAGTATTTTCGAAAATTACATAAATTTTCATATCTTGATTTTTCCTCAAATTTCTTTCTAATCTTATGTTTAAACATGCTTAATTACATGAATAAAATCTTAATTTAAGCATAGCATCACATAGTATTAACATAATTTTAAACTCAAACCTAAGGTCACATCTTCATTCAATTCATTCTCTTTCTACATACTTTCCACTTTAAGCATGCTTTAATCATGAAATAACAATAAACTTCACCAATACCTCAAATTTAGACTCTCCATCATCATGCTTTAAAATCATGCTTTATCAAAATAAAACACATAAACATGATAGAGAATAGCTATATACCTTCATTTAACTAAGCTTTATACTTGATATGGCTTGATATCACAATACTATGCTTAGGAGGAGAAAATTTTTTGGTGTTGGTAAGGAGGGAGTTTTCGAAAATTATGGAGGGAGAAGAGGAAGGAAAATCTTGGTTGATGTCTATCTTGAATAGTACCACTAGATTTCTTTTATATATGTAAATAATAAATTTTATTTAGATTTAATTAATTATGTGATTATTCATCACTTTACCACATTCTAGAATTTTGTAGATTTATCATTTTTCTTTTTATTTTATTTTATTTTATCATATTATGATTATCCCATAATATGCTAACATTTTCTCTAATCATGCTTAAGTAACACTTAAGTTACTTATCTTCACTAATTACAACTAAATACTTTAGTTTTAAATTTTCTTATTTTTATTTCTTAAGGATGCAAAGCCCTATTAAATCTTTAATTAGCAATTAAGTACTAATTAAAATTTGAGGGTATTACATGGAACTTGCCAATGAGATGGTAGAACGAGAGGAGCTAGAAGCTGAGGAGGAGCAGGTCAAGACACCAGAGTTAGAGGAGTCAGTCAAGAAGCCTGAATTAGAAAAGAAACTGGAGCCCAAACCTAAAGTCAAGTCGCCCAAGAAGGCTCTGGAGGAGAACATCTACTGCAAACCACCATTCCCCAGAAGGTTGGCCAAGACTAAAGAAGCTGAAGAGATGAATGAATTACTCAAGATGTTCCAGAAAGTGGAAGTCAACATGCCACTTGTCACTGTACATGCGAGTACGCCAAGATGCGCGAAATTCCTAAAAGAGTTGTGTACCAAGAAGGTACAATACCCTGACAATACAAGATTTCTAGTTAGAGAGAATGTCTCCGCAGTACTCAAGAAGGATTTTCCAGTCAAGTGCGAGGATCCAGGGATGTTCTATATCCATTGTGTGATGGGAAATACCAGCATCGATCAAGCCATGCTAGACTTGGGGGCTTCGATAGGCCCACTGAAGCCATCTAGGGCCGTTATCCAGCTAGCAGACAAGTCGAGCGTTTATCCATAAGGCATGGTGGAAGATGTCTTGATCAAGGTACAAGACTTAATCTTTCCTGCTGATTTTTATGTGATTAACATGGGCGACTCTGCTGTCAAGAAGCCTCTTATGCTTTTAGGTAGGCCATTACTCAAGACGGCCCGGACCTTTATCGACTTCGATACCGGGAAGCTGATTTGCAAGTGTGCTAGAGAGACGGTGACCTTTGATATCTATAAGGCAAAGCAACATGTTCCAGATGAGGAGATATTGGATTTCGTGGAATACATTGACAAAGACATTGAGGAAGCCTTGCCCCAGATTTTGAACAAGATAGAGGACGAACCAAGCAATGAAGAGGGCAAGGATGAAGAAGTAGCCATTGAGAAATCTGTTGAAGAAGTGGAGAACCAAGTCCCTAAATCACTCTCGATTGTGGGGAATCAGATGGAATCATCAATACTCAAGCCACCAAAGTTGGAACTGAAGACCTTGCCCAAACATCTCAAGTTTATTTACTTGGGTAAGGAGGAGACATTGTCAGTGATCATTAGCTCAGAGTTACACCAAGAAGAAGAAGATAAGATCCGAGATCTTCTATGGAAGTACAAGGAGGCTATAGGATCGACCTTAGCCGACATTAAGGGAATTAGCCCTACGATATGCTAGCATCACATTCTGCTTGAGCAAGATGCGATACCAGTTCGAGATCGACAAATGAAGATTAATCCAGTCATGATGGAGGTAGTCAAGAAGGAGATTGTCAAACTCCTTAACATGGGGATGATCTATCTCATTTCAAAGAGCCGATGGGTCAGCCCGATCCACGTTGTGCTTAAGAAGTCTGGCGTACAAGTGATTGAGAAGGAGAACAAGGAGCTGATCGCAACAAGACTGCAGACAGGATGAAGAGTTTGCAAAGAATACAAGAAATTGAACAAGGTGACCAGGAAGGACCACTTTCCATTGCCATTCATTGACCAGATGCTCGAGCGGCTAGCAGGAAACAAGTTCTTCTGTTTCCTTGTCAGATATTCAGGATACATGCAAATATGGGTAGCGCTCGAGGATCAAGAGAAGACTACATTCACTTGTCCCTTTGGAACTTTTGCCTAATGAAGAATGCCTTTTGGGCTATGCAACGCCCTGACACGTTCCAAAGGTGCATGATGAGTATATTCTCTGACCTCCTTAAGCACTGGATTGAGGTATTTATGGACGACTTCAAAGTCTATGGAAGCAGCTTTGGCCAGTGTCTGGAGCACCTTGAGATGGTACTTCAAAGATGTGTGGAGAAAGGTTTGGTGCTCAATTACGAGAAATGTCACTTCATGGTTAAAGAAGGCATTGTGCTTGGCCATGTTATCTCTGAGAAGGGAATTGGAGTAGATCGCACCAAGGTGGAAGTCATTGCCAAGCTGCCATACCCTACCAATGAGAAACAACTGTGGGAATTCCTTGGCCACGCGGGTTTCTATCGCCGCTTTGTCAAGGACTTCGCAAAGATATCTCAAACAATGAACAGGCTGCTCCAGAATGATGTGCCATGAGATTTCAACTAGGAATGTAACAAGGCATTCCAAATCTTAAAGAATTACTTGATCTCGGCACTAGTAATAAAACCACCCGAATAGGGTATGCCCTTTTAGCTAATGTGCGACACAAGTGGCTACGTTATAAGAGCAGTGATTGTCAAGGCAAACATCTTCACCAAATATGGCATGCCCAATGCGATAGTGAGCGACAGAGGTTCACACTTCTACAATCCCATCATCACTACCTTGCTCAAGAAGTATGGAGTTCACCACCGTATGTCTACTGCCTTACCATCCCCAAGCTAATGGGAAAGTTGAAGTCTCCAATCGCATTGTGAAGAACATTCTAAGGAAGGAAGTTGGCAAGATAAGAAAGGACTGTAGTGACCACCTTAACGATGCACTTTGGGCATACAAGACAACCTACAAGACTAACTTTGGAATGTCTTCATGTCGTATGGTGTATGGCAAGCTTTTCCATTTACCTATCGAGATGGAGCACAAGGCGTTTTGGGCAGTGAGCCAAATCATCCAAGATTGGGATGAAGCTGTTGAAGGAAGAAAGTTAAGTTTACAAGAGCTAGAGGAGATACAACTTGAGGCATATGACAATGCTGCTTTGTACAAGAAGCTAAAGAAGTGGTATGACCATATAACTCGAGGAATGAGATTCAACAAAGGTAAACTGGTTCTTTAATATGAGAATCACCTCATAAATGCCTTTGGCAAACTATCTACCATGTGGAGAGGACCATACATGGTCTGGGAGCACTACCCTAATGGCTCCGTAGACATTCAGGATCTCAAGACCAAGAAAATTTTCAATGTCAGTGGAAATAGGCTCAAGGCCTATTATGGATATCGCCCTGGAAAGAAAGTCACAGACCTTGCCCCAGAAGGTCATGCTTAAGAAGCTTGATCAAGAAGCAACACTACGTCGATGCCAATGACGTTAAATCAAGGCGCTGGCCAGTAGGAAACCTGGTATTTTTTTTGCTTTTTATTTTTCTTATTTTCATTTTTTTTTCATTTTATTTTTGGTGTGTTTTTTATTGCATCTTAGTCCAGGGGCCCACTTGACCCATTCTAGCACTTTACCTCAAGAAAAGTGTGTGAGTGAAGGGAAAAAAGGCTCCTGACTTGGGATTCCTCTTGACCAACCCCGAGAAGAAAATTTTTCCGCCCAAGGAAATCCTAATTTTTTGTCTTGTGCAAAGAAACGTCGAGAAGCGAGAATGCGGAGCGCCACGCGAGGCTGTTACGCTGAAAAGTAACTGCCATCCCACGTCAAAGTGACAGTTAGGGCAATCAGTGCCTGCGCCTTCATGCCAACCCTTATAACCTCCTATACCCACTCTTCCACCCTTCCAGACGTTACCACCACCCCCCTCACCTTCACCTCTGCAACTCCCAATACACACTTTAACCCCATAACTTGCCTCATTACTCTCATTTCACTCCATTACCCTCACCTTCATCGCAACCAACATCCAAAAACTCTCTCTAGCTCGTAAAAAACCAACCACCACAACACTCAACTTCTTTGCACCGCTTCCCCACTTTGTCCATAACCACAACCTCAAACCAACCACTTAACCTTTACCACCATGGTGCGTAAGAGAGTAGTAGCCAAGAAATAGGGAGAAGTCAATAGCCAACCCTCATCCACAACCACTGAAACCCAACCACCACCTACAAACATCATCCCAAAATCGCCATGGAGACACTCGAAATACCAGCTATAGAAACCACCCAAACACCCACTGTCGAGGCGGAGCAAAACAACCACCACCCAAGAAAACTTAGGAAGCAGATGAAGAAGAACTGGAGGTCGAGGAAGAAGACTAAGAGGAGGAAGAAACGGAGCAGGAGAAGGCAGAAGAGATGGAGGTCGATCAACCGAAGGAGGAAAGTTAAAAGGGGAGTTCGAGCAAGACTACTGAGGAGGAGGCAGAGGAGGTATCATCCAAGGAGAAAATCCCAAAGAAGCACCGGTTCAACACAGTCGTGAAGAAGGAGAAGGTGATGCCTGTAAGGAAGATGAGGGTCAGAACTGGCGAGACCAAGACAAATGAGATGGACGGGAGAGTAATTGTGGTCCCCAAGACCATCAATTTCGAGGTGTTGAAGCAGCTTGGCGTGGAAGAGCAAGTCCGAGAAAGGTTCAGAGCAATAGGTTGTGAAAAATTCCTAGAAAACCATAACTTATGGTGACCTGGTTAGGGAGTCTTTTGGGAGTGTCAAGGTGGAAGTGGAGATGGGAGGAGTCCCCAGTGTTATGGAGTTTTCACTTACGGGCAAGCAGCAGAAGGTAGCCGTTGAAGACCTAGATGTCATCCTAGGCACGATCGATTTTAGAGAAAAGTTCAACCCGTAGTACAAGACAGCGGTCAAGGTAGTCTCAAATGCACCCAGGAAGCAGTGGAACCGAATGTGGGAGGGTCTTACCTGGAAAAAGAATTTTAAGGAGAGCGAGTCTAAAACTTCTACCTTGGTGGACCCGGCGGTTAATATGTGCCACCGCATCTTGGCCATCAACCTCTTTGGCAAGAAGGACAGTAGCAACACCGTTTCCCAAAGTGAGTTGTTTATACTTTGGACCAGGAGAAGAAACAAAGGCTCAACTTTTCCTCGTTCGTAGAAACCCACATCCGCAACATCCTGTCCAAGCCTCAGCAGGGACTGTTCTTATCCCATCTATCCACATTGATCTGGAAGTAGTTCGGGTTAATCAAGTCAGACTATGAAGGATTCTTGGAGAGAGAGGACCACTTCGACATGGCTACCCTGACCCATATGTTTACCATCGAGGAGAACGCTGATGGAGAATCTCACATTGTTGAGGACCCAATTGAGAAGCCACCGGTGTACCCCACGAAGAGGACAGTGAAAGCAGCAAGATCCCCCTCGCCAGACCCGTCGACGGAAGAATGCACCACATATCTCAACCGCATCGACAAGACAGTGAAGCAAATGCAGGAAGCCCAGCTGGCCTACTTTGAGCACGTAGGTTTCAGGTACCCCTAGTTCACCATTGATTCAGTCCTCCTATATTTATCTTTTTAGGTTTTTAGTTTTTATTTTATTTTTCTTGTTTTTCTTTTTTTGTCTTGTTTTAGTTACAGTATTGACCAGGGAGCCTTGACTGCTCTATGCACTTTTCCTTGAGCAAAGTGTGTGGGTGGGAAGGGTTCCAACGTCTGTCTAGGTTAGAGAGTCTGTTTGTTTAGAGTCTGTTTTTATTTAGAGTCCTGCCAGCATGCTACATGTATATGTATTTTGAGCATGATAGACGTAGGAGTTTTGATGTATAGGGAAAGCATGTTCTAGGATAGCTAGGTATGACGAAAATGTGGTCAAGTGAGCATGTATACCCTGTGAGATTTTTGAGCCTTAAATGTTATATACACTTGCTTAGTATGATTTATTTTTTTGTGAGTATACAACTGCTTGACTTGATTTGTCCTAGAACTTGCTTGTTTTCTTGGTCAAAACCCTGCAGCCCTGGTCAAGTCTCTAGAGGATTTAGGCACTTTTTGTTCATAAGCCCAGAGCCAAAATTTCCTACCATCATTCATATTCCCTTGATAGACAATTTTGAGCCTTAATATTTCTTTTGCCTCACGCACATATTTAAAACCCCATAAAAGCCTACCCTGGTCAGGATGAACTTAGGGCAGAAAAAAAAGTCATGGAGCAACGAGTAAGGGCTAGACACACACCCCACGAATGGTTGCCCTGGCTTCCAACCAGGCAGACCGAAAACCAGAAATCCAAAAAAAAAAAAGAATCCCAAAAATAAATAAACACGGAGGGAGTCCAGAAAAAAAAGGGTAGAAAAATTAGAAAAAATTCCAAAAAAATATACTCCCCAATCAATAAGTGTGCTAGGGCCTGAGAGAAGTCAAAGTGTGCTCTCCAGTCAAGGAATTGCCCAAGACTATAGTTCATACCGACCTCAGTCCAGTTCCCAAATTTTCCAACCCTTTGCCAAAGCCACATTACAACCCTTGTAGACCTGAGCATAGATGCCTTGACCAGGCTAATTGGGTGGAGACATGTAGAAGGTAGATAAGCCTATGTGACTATCTTGATCAAGCAATTGCCGAGCGTACTTACACGCTTGAGGACAATCGTGCTTAAAGTGTGTGAGTATGACGAGCCCTTTTTTCTTACTCTTTTTATGTCTTGTTTTAGGTCTAGATCGAGTCATTTTCCATTGTTTGTGTAATGTTTTGTGTCTGGAAGGACACGAGTCTGGGTTGGTAGGATACAGGTCAAGGTTGAAAGTCATCTCTTACCACTGGAGATCACGCTGCAACCGTTGGGGGCAAGAGGAGCACAATGTCCATGACAAGGAGGAAAAGCGAAACAGTTGGGAGCGCAGAAGACAACAGGCAAGACGCTGGGATGATTTCTTTCCTTCCGCGGAAAACAAAACATATCTCCCTTTCCTTCCACGACATATTTGGAATATTTGGAATATTTCCTTCTATGCGGAAGATTTGTCCGGGATGGAAATTTCTCCGTGAACCCTAGCCACCACTACCCCAAAGTCCAGGCCCATAAGATCCCTATTTAAAGCCATGATTCGAATCAAAGACACACACAATGCAATAGGCTGGACAATTCGAGGGAGGGACGACGCCCGACTGCTCTTATCCTTAGTCTATGTTTTATTTCAATGAGTGTTGGGGAGGAAGAAACAAGTCCTATGGGCAAACACTTTATTTAAATTTTTGTTAATTCTTTCGGCCTTGCCAAGGGTTGGTCCTGGCAAGAGGATCGTTTGGTAACACTTTATTTTCGTATTTCAATATAAGTATGCTTTTGTTTATTTCATTTTTTTCTTTCCTTTTAGTATGAGTAGCTAGGTTTATTAAACTTGGCTTGAGAAAGATGAATTGAGTCTGAACTTATAACGTCTTGAGAGGTCTAATCGTACGCATAGTTGTATTGGCATATTTCTAAAGCGCTGGATTTGAATCCTATACAATCAAGTGCTCGGTGTTGTCTGGCTAGTAGAAGTCATAGGCAAGATCAGGTTACAACTACGAGCTGGAAACTCCAAGTGTTAGTGACTCCCTGCTTGCCAGCCAAAGGGATCAACGTGGTGATGTAGGTGGGAACGCAATGAGACGGGCGTCTGAGATGGTGTGCCCATGGGTTTGCTGGAGTAAGCTTAGTCCATGAGTAATCTTGAGTGTTGGGAACTCCAAATTATTTCAGTTTTGATTATTTTCTCTCGAAACACACTTAGAGTTCATTTTGTCTTGCTAGATCTTATTGTTCTAAATGTACCAAATTACTGTAATATAAAGTGAAACTGATAGAGAAAACGATCTTAGTCCAGATTAGAAAATGACTTGGTATGTAAAAGGATCTCATCCTACAGAAGTCATTCTGTTTTTCTTTTGTTCGTGGATCAGATCAACAGCAGATTGAAGCAAGCAGATGATCTATCAGATGGTCACTCAGTCAGGTCTTCCAAAACATTCACAAAAGATTCTACCATGCTTTGGAGCATATTTCTGAAGACCAGATTAACTGCTGACCAGATCGATGTCAATCTGGTACGACCAGATCGTTGTTTGAAGATGAACCAGATGATATCAGATCACCTACCAGTTAATTAACAATCACGTGTTTGACCAGATTAACTGATGAAGTGTCCCAAACTCATTGCCACATCATTCGAGTCTACCAAGATGGAAAGAGAATCAATCTGTATGTGAAGAAGGAAAGTAGTACCTATCAACGATCTACTTTCCATATTTATTGAAGATTCAGTCAACCTTTCCAAAGGCAACAGGAGATAATTAAGGGATTCACAATCCTTGATTGGTAAATCACATTTACTCCAAACCAATCAAGCCCAACGGTTAGAATTTCAAATTCTACACCTATAAAAGTTTGGAACAAAAACTGGAAGAGAACAAGATTATTATCTACGATCAACAAGCTGTTACTCTGCCCAGAAATCATCTCACTCTTTGAAGCATTCATTCGAGAAGATTTCTACTCACCTGATCGTGTTCTAAGCCATTCGTGATTGAAATCACACCAACTCGATTCAAGTCTTTCTTATAGAGAAGAAGGAAGGAGATCTTCGCTAGCTAGTAGTATTCTAGTGGATTGACGTGAAGAGATCCAGTTACAGTAGTTTTCTGTAAGTTGTAAAGGGACACGACCCTTATTCGTGCATAAGTTTCAAACAGATTGTTCTTGAAACTTGTGGCTCGTTCTCAGCGAGTATAAATAAGAAGAGTATCCTAGTAGTGGATTTCTAATCCAGTTTGGATTGGACCGTGGACGTAGGGGGTTTTCCGAACCACGTATAAAAAACTTTGTTATTTACTTTCTGCTTTTTAAATCTCAGTTGTTTATTCACTAATAAGCACATTCATTCAATCTGCATTCTTAATCAATCTGCTAAATATTCAGTTAAGTTTTGCAAAGGTTTCCTAAAACAAAGAGCACCGACTAAGTCCACCATATTTTGCACACAACGCTCTGCTAGGGAACAAGATTACTCTTGATCTCTGCCCAGTGTTATTCACCAGAGAGTTTCTGTCTGGACAAAACAAGATCAATCTGGTCATCGATCTGGTTTGTCACAATTAAGCAATCTGTCTACAGAAAGCTTAACCTCTCAAAGAAATCAGTCAAGTAAACTGAAAAGTTTCCCTTTGGTATCCCCCCCCCCCCATACACCAAACTTTGGTCTTTCGGGACCAACATTGAGCAAGGTGGATAGGGGAGTGAGCTACCCTTACTTTTTGGGCTGAAAATATATGTTGGGCGATGCTTATGTGGCTACATGAAGATTAAAAAGGGAGTTACCTGAGTGATGCGTTTGGGTGGTAGGAGTAAAACCCCATTCTTATGTTTGCCTTTAACCAATGACATGCTGGTACAAGGAACAACTTTGCACCGTTGATCAAGACATAAGTCAAGACTTAAGGATTCTAACCCAAGTCAAGTTGCTTTCTTATTTAACTCTCTTAGTGTTTTCTTTTATGTTATTTAGTTTTACAGCACTTTACTTTCTGCTTGATTACACTTCTTGCCTAAGGCAAGACCCGACTCAAAATCCCAAATTATGACATAGAGAGTGGAATCCACCAACTTCCTGTGGGATTGACCCTGTACTTACCACTAGCGGAACTTAGTGAAGAATGTAGGTTTATAAATTTATCTTGACCGGAGTGATAAAGACTAAGCTCCGCCATTATTCACACATTAATCTATATCTTATTCGGTAGAAATTAACAACCGCTCGAAGAAGAGCAAAAACCACTGGTGGCCTAGCTAGCGGTTGTTGCTTATTCTTGACTTCAAATGAGTGGTTGTCCTTGATTAAGGTAAAAAAACATATTTCCAACCATTAGGGACAACCACCGCCCGCAAAAGAGCAACCACCGTTGATCTCCTGACCAACGATGGTTGCCCGTTTTTTAATTTCAATGGGCGGTTGTCGTTGATTTAGGTATAAAAACATATTTTCAACCTAAATCAAGGACAATCGTCCTAAATAGAGCATCCACCGCTGGAGTACTAGCCACCAGTTTTTGCCCAATTTTTCTATGTCTTTTAATCTTCGTAGTTGCTCATTTCTTCTAAATTTTGATGCAGATGGAGGAATACATGTACATGAACGTGAAATCTAGAGGATGTTGGGTGACGAGAGAATAACACCCCTCTCGATCAATAACATCTCAATATTCAGTTTTAGAGGTTGCATTGAATACATGTGGAGTTCACTTGGTACACAATACGAGATCTCCTATCTATCGAGATCGAGGAATGATCGGCTTATAAAAATTAGACTAACCGCCGATGAAGAACTTCAATAACTATGTAGGAACCACTCGTCACCGATAGTGTATATCGATTCGACAGTCTCATCTTATGATATAGGTGGGACCTTGCACAATACTAACTGGATGGATGATCTCGAAGACATCAGAAGGGTTATGGCAAATGAACCTACCAGAATTCCTGATTTGAATAGAGGTTCAGACGAAGATGGTGACGATGATGATAATGAAGATTATGTTAATTCTGATGGGAGTTCTGAGTGTTCTTCATCATAGTTCGAAGAAGAAAGAGCTCATGCTATGAATAGTGCTACATTCGCCGAATTTGCAGCATGGATGCACGAGGCAGGAGGTATGAGAAGAGTCATTGAGATGATGTATCCGAGCGTGGATAGTGATGTCGAGCACAACTCTAATATAAAAGAGTGTTTAAGAAATTAGATTGTTCCAATGATCCCTCCTAGTGTTATGACATCCGACGTGTTGATTGAAGAAAATAAAATACTTGAAGACTTAGGTGAGGGGTCGATCTTCAATGATAAGGAAGACATGAATATTGTTGTTGGATTGTGGAACTTGGAGAGACGAGCTGAATACTGAGTCATTAGATCAGACACATATCGATTGCATTGGGTATGTAAATTGTCTTCAGACCGCTCGTTCATATTGTGTGCATATTGTCATGGGGGTAGTTGGACTGTAGCCGAGTTCTGCGATCAACACACTTTTACGGATGAAATCATGAACATTGCTCCGAGAAAGGTCCACTCGAAGGTGATCAATGCCTTTTTTGCAAATAAAATGCGTAGTGAAAATGAGATCATTAGGCCGAAGGATATTCAAGAGGAGCTTATGAGGTGTTTTGGCATGGATGTCAGTTGCAATGTTGCACTTAGAGGCAAGAATCAAGCTTTGGAGATGATTTACGACAAGTATCATGAATCATTTCAGTTATTGCCTGAGGATCTACATATGCTGAATGTGATGAATCAAGGTATGATCATTGATCTTGATGTCGGCCCTGAAGGTAGATTTAGACATTTATTTATCGCTTTTGGAGCTTATAGAGCGGTGTTTACTTTGTGTATGAGGCATATGATAGTTGTCGATGGCACTCACCTGAAGGGGAAGAACAATGACATCTTATTCGTTGCATTAATGAAGGATGCATATCAGCATGTGTACCCCTTGGCTTTTGGGATTGGGCCGATAGAGAATCACGAGTCTTGGATATGGTTCCTTACCAGAGTCAGAAGTGTTTATGGTAGCACTCCCAATACCCTGATAGTATCTGATGCACACACGTCTATTGAGCATGCCATCAACATCGTATTTCCTGAAGCAACACACGATTTGTGTTACTATCATCTTAACGAAAAAATCAAAAGATTCGGGAAGACCACTGTTGGTTTGTTTCAAAAAGCTACATACATATACAGGCAACGCGAATACAAAAAAAAATGAGCGCGATACAGGCGGTAAAGCGTAATGCATATGAGAAACTCATAAGTGTGGGACCTACTAAGTGGGCTTGATCGATGCCTAGTCCGAAGGTATAACTTTCTAACTTTTAATGCAACTGAAAGCTTCAACCGAACATTGTTGTGGGCTCGACGTACCTATTGGATCATGCGTGGATGCAGTGAGACTTGTTATGGAAGAATGGTTTGATCAAAGACGTCAGAAAATAGCCCAATAATATCAATAATTTCCTGCAGAGGTTGGACAAAAGTTGCAAGTGCAAATAGAGAGATCTCGTGCATACACAGTAAATCGTGTGAATGATAATACATTTAAGGTTGAGACAAGTATGAGGACATTTATGGTTGATTTGAATGCATGGGCATGTGAGTGCATGAAATTTTAGTATGATCTCATTCATTGTTCTCGTGCGATCGCGACAATACAATACATATAAATCTTCATTATAGTGAATTTAATTTTATTTTTTCATGTCATTTTAAATTTATATCTTATTAATTACTTTTTTTTAAGGAATGTTGTACTACCAATCCCTCAATTTATAGTGAAATTTTACAGACGAAAAGCGTGAGCAGAGAAACCTATAGAGTACAAATTCCACAAGTACCTCATAAAAGTACTTGCGATTTTTAGACCTAAAATGTGTACTCTAGGTTCTCGCAAATATACGAGATGAATTGCACGTGGCAAGTTAACCCCGGTCGAAACTTAACGAAAAGCTTAACAGGGCGATTATAATCCTAAGTGTTATCAAGAACAAATAAATAGAAATCCTAAACACTCTAATCAAATAAGCATGATAAAACAAGAAATAAATAAATAAATAAAATAATAAAAAAGGTGGGATTCCGGATTTAAGGGCATAGACTTAAGAAAGTCTAAAATTAATTAAATCGTGCTCCTAAATTCATGCTATTGTTCGTTCATTAAGGGTTCTTAATAGTTAGTCTATTTAATTACTTACGTTTTTTAATTAGACAGTAATCGCGACTCACGTGTTAGATTACCCTAAGAAGAATTCCTCAATTAAGAACAATGATTCCTTAATTACTAACTTTCGTATTCAATAATTAAGCCGCAATTCTAACTTACATATTCGAATCACACAATAGGAAAACCACAAATCAATAACGAATACAATTCCTACGTCTCCGATTTAGAATTATTAATGATTTAACCAAGTTCTATGTTGGAATTATCTCTCGATCTCAACCAACAAATAATTAATTAAAAACGTTAGTCAATCGTCTCAATTAAATAAGTACAAGTTAAATCATGAAGCATGAATAAAAATCAATCAATAATTAATCAAGAATTTCTAAACCCTAGGTAGAATTAAAATATACTTACTAAGATAGAATCTTAGATTGAGAGTCAAACTCTCTCTCAATCCTTCGTCCCGAGGAGAAATTACAATGAAATCAAAGAATAAAAGTGTATCTAGAGTTTGGAAGAGAGAAAATATAAGTTGGGGGTCAAAAGCATAAAATGCGTCCAAAAATTACGTCCAGCGGTCACTGGGGTCGAGGTTCTGACTTGGCCGAGGGACGCGCCTAGCAGGCGCTGGGGTCCAACGGCCACTGTAACCTGACCGCGGTCTCTTGCGCGCAGTGATTTTGTTTCGACCCGTTTTCCCTCGTTTGAACTCTGATTTTGGATCTGTTTGCAGCTACGGACTCCTATCAAGATGAAATTTAATCCTATGTTATTCAAGATTCATTGTTACAACTCCATTTTGAGTCAATTTCCACACCAAATAACCTACATGCAATTACGGTAACCGGGCGTAAATACGAACCAAAATATATATATAATGAACGTAAAGCTATGAAACGAGACTCAAAAAGTCGTGTAAAAATATAACAAAAATACACCAAACAACGATCTACCTGTCAATGTCGCAAATGTGGAAGTATTGCCTAATAAAGCTATAAGATTACCTGGTCGACCGAGACTTAGTAAACGTAGATCAGGGAGGTAAGACATCGAGAAGAAAAAGTAGAGGAAGTCGAAGATGCCCACATTGTGACATGACATGACATATGGGTTCCAATTACTCCCAAGCAGAGGATGATTTTTAGTACTATTTATAATATTATTAGTTTTTTAATTTAATATTATTTGGATTAAAAATATTATTTCTAATATTATTAGATGTTTAATTAGAATTATTTGGATGAAAAGAATTATTTCAAATATTATTTTGTTAAAGTAATATTATTTAAAATAAATAACCTATTTTTAATATTATTAGTTGTTTAATTAATATTATTTCAACTAAAAGAACTATTTCTAATATTAGTAGTTGTTTAATTAATATAATTTGGATTAAAAGAACTATTTATAATATTATTAGTTGTTTAATTAATATTATATGGATTAAAAATACTATTTATAATATTATTAGTTGTTTAATTAATATTATTTGGATTAAAAGTGTTAGGGTTTGTATACCTCAAAGCATGCTTTATGCTTAGACGATGTATTAGACTTGTTTTCAATTGCATTTTAATGAGAATAATTATTTCTATCATTGATTTGTTATATATTATTATATATTGAATTGAAAACACGTCCATTTATTACAATTGTAGACTGTGTGGTGGATCGATGATCACGGAAGGTAATACAGTTGGCTCCTTTGTAATATAAAGTCACAGTCTAGACAAACTTGGATAGTCTAGTCGGTAAAGACTGTGATATCATTTGATGCGAGAGCTGACCTTAGCCCGCAGAATGATGTCGGTAAGTATAATCGGATACACATGCTTTGTGTATACATATTGAGAGGTTTCACAATGAGATAAGTTCTAACGTGTTGATACTTAGAACGAGGTCTCGGAAATTAGTTCATTTCATAATCTGTGACGATGGCATTAGTATAAGCGGTTGACTATACAATGCTTTGATTCATCTACGCTTGCGGGTTTTTCGTAATTCTAAACAGTAATGTCTTGAGCGGTAGTGATTGACTTAGCCAGAAGTACTCGACTGTCAGTCGTACAGAATCACGTCTCGGTGACACGAGTTAATTAAATCCGCGTGAGGCGTTCAGAAAGGTTTATTGCATAAGAAACCCGGCTGGTTGAGAATTTATTCCATATGTAAGAATTAAGGTCTGAACCAGATTACTCACGAATAATTATATTTATTAATTGTGAGTTGTCAGCAAACTCAATTAATTAATGTATTTAGAAAATCTTAAACGCGTGAAATAATTAATGAAAAAGGGTTACGTCCGTAATTTGAATAAATCAAGATGAGTTCAATATTTATCCTATAGTGGAGTCGATAAATATTTATAATAAAATTGCACTTTATTGCGTTTACATGGAGTAATTAATTGGAGGACAAATTAATTTAAATTAATTAATTGAAGTCTAAAGGTGGGCCAAACAATTAATTAAATTCAATTGGGCCCAAATGAGACATGTAAATTAATTTAATTAAATTTTGAATTTTTTCAAGCCCATATTAATTTTTAATATAATTCAAATTTGAATTTGAATTATAGTTATAATCGCAAGAGATAAAGGTGAGATATGGTTATATTATTTGGGATCTAATTCATTCTCATTAAAAGCTCTATCCTAGCCAATGATGCACGGAGTCTCCAAAAAATAGCACATTGCAGAATCGGATACGTGATGGGTGCGGGTGCGATTCGCGTGGGGTGCGCACCGGATACGCCACCTAGCGTATCCTAAAAAAAAGAAAATAAAAATTTTGGATACGCGTATCAGGTGCGTGACATAAAAAATCGGGTGTGTTTGGGGTTTTTTTTTTAAATATATATTTTAGGGGCTAATTTATCTCTTGATGAACCAGAATTGGAGTCTATTTTATTTGGCGATGAAGAAGAAATATCTAGCAATTCTTAGATGTATGCAGCAGATTTTATATTTTTGTTGAATCTTGAATATTATATGGTCATCTTATTGAATTGAACATTCAGCATTATACTTATTTTGATTGAAACTCTTATTTTTGCTAGGTTGCAATGTAATATTTTATTTTATAAAATTTAATATATATATATATATATCATAGCTGAAATATAATAAAATATTTTAAAAATATAGACGAATCTTTCACAAATCGCACCCTGTAATTTTCAAAAATCCGTATCCACACACTCGTATCGTACCGCCCCTGCACCCGCACCCCCGCACCTATGCAACACAGATCCTAGCCCACAATGTCTATAAAAGGAGAAGAGAGAGAGGGACGAAAATTCTAACTTCTCTCCCTCATTTTTTCGGCAACTTCAAGAGTTATTAAACACTCTTGAATTTTTCGAAAATTGTGTAGTATTCTACGCTACAATTTTCGTTCTTCTTTTTTCCTAAATTACTAGATAGATTCACCCACACGATATTGTAGTAAGTAGATCGGGAATAGGATAGAAGTTCCTACGGTTGGATTCAAGGAGATCTAGAAGGAGATTCAAACGGTGTGGATTATGATTCGACATCTAACGATTCAAATCGTTTCTCCAGAAGTAGAGGATTTGCTTAGGAGAAGGTATAATTTTTATATTCCACATTTATATTCTCATATGTGAATAAGAATTAATTATTCATGTGATTAATTAAACTTGTGGATCATGCGGTTTCGTGAGCCCCTCTTACGAGTTCCATCAGTTGGTATCAGAGTCGGTTACATAATTTTAATTTATTATATGAATTGAATTTAATTCTTATTTATTTTCCTTTGATCGCAATTTGATATTAGGGATGCTAGATTTAATTTTAGCATTATATATGAGGCTTATATCATTATATTATGAGGCTTATATGATTTATTCTGCTTATTATTCTTTTATTTCGTTCTTCGGTGCCCGGTTTGTGGCTTAAAATATGTAAGCACGGGGGTTGACCGTGTTAGATTAGGATTTATTTTATTTTCCATGTATTGCATTTAATTATGCAATTGAGTGGGAGACGAAGAACGAGACAGAAAAACGAAGGATGGAACCGGGCCACGACATCACTGTGGGGCACCCCGAAAATCGTACGGTGCGGCGCCCGGGCGTGGAGCACGTGGAGCGCGTCAACAGGCGCCAGCGAGCACGAGCGCGCAGGT
The DNA here is from genome assembly GCA_026898415.1 of Leonotis leonurus. NCBI lineage: Eukaryota > Viridiplantae > Streptophyta > Magnoliopsida > Lamiales > Lamiaceae > Leonotis > Leonotis leonurus. The sequence goes on from JAPKLX010000255.1 coordinate 197,971, forward strand.
GCGTGAGGATAGCAGGTGCGGCCCCAACGCAGCACAGCGCTAGGCGGGCACTAGCGCGGGGCGCGTATGTCACGCCCCGATCTCCGCCCTTGTGGCGAAGTCCGAATACGCGACTATAAAACAATTTATTTAAATAAAGGAAGAAAGGATAACTGTGATTTAACCGAATGAGAGGATGTTTTGAAAATCGTGTCTTACTACATAACAAGAGTTTAACTCCGAATTGACACATTTGTCAAACAAAACAATGTAATTTCTTGCAGCGGAAAGGATCTAATAAAATCTATGCGTATGAAGACGCATAGACCCCCAAGAGTTTGACTACACAAAAGATCGACAAGCCCGCCACAGCATCTCCCATCATCATATCTCAACCTGCACATTTATAAATACATGCAGGGCTGAGTACAAACGTACTCAGTAGGCACATGCCAAAATCGCATTCATACATATATAATTGTCATTGCCGTAAAGAGTGAAACATAGAGATTTGATCTTTAAAAGCACCTATGTTCACTAAATCCTTTTTGTGAAACCTATAGTTCGACAGCTGTCTAAGTTCTTTAGTATTCTACCATATCTGTTCTTTATGTGTACCGAGAAGTTGGCCACCTTCTACGGACACCTGACCGATCAACACCTTCATCGACTCACAGTCCTTTGTGTACACTAGTTCGAGTGGGGTTGCTTACCCACTGGAACCCGAATTCGATTAAATGATAACAAGATAGGTATCGTACAAAACATAAAACATTTCGGCAATACAATACTTTAAACATAACTTTTCATTTGAAAATCCTTTCGAAATAATAACATAATAGCATACGAGCACACATAATTTCTTTGTAATAGAAAGCCTACTTGGATAACTTCGATTTGTATTCGCTTTGGTCACGAAATGCGAGGTTGATCTCTCGTACGAACCTTTAGAAGAACTCGTATAAGTTAAATGCCCTTAGTGCATTTAAATATTATTTGTGAGAATATATAGTATTCTCGATTCTTGTGTCGATCCGTAAATCGAAATATTATTACTTTAGATCCATATTTCATAAAGTGTTGAATCCTCGATTCAATCACTCCGGTAACTGCATTTACGTGCACTAAGTGTATTAACACTTAACTAATTTAATTAATTATTCTTGATAATTAATTATAGTATTATAAGTTCTAAGTATTAATCCTTTACATTCCCTTATAATATTAATACTTTAAATCTATCATTAATAAATTAGAAATATTAATCCTCTTAATTTAGGATCCAATTATTAAATTGGATCTTCTTTGATTTAATACATAATGCGCATATTACTATTCTTTCTTCAACATTTAATAATATCAATTAATGTTGTTTATTTAAATTTTTATCTTATTGAATATTTTAAATTAATCCATTTAATTAGCTAAGTATGATTATTAATTAATTTAATTAATTAAGTATTAATTATCTGAAGTTTAGAAAGTTGGGCCCATTAATTAATTATTTTCGGCCCGAATAATATATATTCAGCCCAATAGCTCTATGGGCTCAAGCCCAACACTTGATTAAATTTTCAGCCCACAATTCATGCAACCCGGCCCAAGAACCGGCCCAAAACCCGGCCCGTTTCCTAAAATTCTCTAACCCTTACCCTCTCGTTCTCTCTGTTCTCTGCAATCTCTACTTCTCTCTCTCTGTCTCTACTCAATCTCTCTTCTCACTCTCGGTCTCAGAACAGCAAAGGCGTCGCCTAAAGATTCCTGTCGATTGGCTCATGTTTTCTTAAGGTAACCTCTCCCTTTCTCTCTTTCTGTCTTTCTGTTTATTCCCCTTCTTTTCTCATTCTTTCGATTCACTCTCTTTTGCAGGGATTAGAACCCCTATTAGTTTCTGTTTCTCTTATAAAAGCTAAATGAGGTCCTAAGGTAAAAACTTGGCTTTCTTAATTTCTGTTTTTAATTATGCCTAAATTTTGAACCCTTAATTGTCTGCATGTTTAAAGAATTATGCTCGAATTTTTTTGATTGCACAATTAAATTCTGATTTAATTTTCTGCATGCTAGAAACAGTCTTTTAGTTCCTGATTTGGAATCATTGATGGTTGTTGGTAGTTTGGTTAAGTCTGAGATGTTTCAGAGGTTGAGCTTTTTGTTTGGTGTTTTGGAATTTGGGAAAGTTTGATTAGTTCTGTTTCTGCTAAGTATATACATATTCTTATTAATGACTACCCCTTTTTATTGAATCTTACGTTTGGCAGTTTGGCTAGAGGGTTGAGTCCTCAACTCCACCGAGTGAAGTTACTGGCTAAGCTAAGTTTTCTTTCTTATTGTATTCTCAGTTTCTGTTTATACATGTGTTTAGTTTTAAATTCCAGAAATAAATTGATGCTAAGTGACCCTTTTTCTTATTTCTAGTTGATGATATTTCTTGCTGTAGCACTTAATTTAAAGTTAATATTTCTGAAATCATTTCAAGTTTTCTGTTTGTTATCTGATTCTATAACCTGGAAATTGTGTGCTTTGCCTTAAATAATTGCTTATAGCTTTTGTTTAGACCATGAACAGGTATATATATTAAGTTCAACTTATAGTCTTTGAACTGAGCTTTGAAAAACATAGCTACATATCTATTTTCAACTGGTCCCCTGGATAATGGTAGAGCTAAGTTTTATTTCTGAAATCTTGAGTTAAAAGAGGGTTGAACAGATTGTGTGTCTGGAATGTTTACTGAATTTCAGAAATATAACATGTTACAGTTTTAAATTTCTTTGGTTTATGTTGGAGGGCAGATTGTAAATGGTATATAGTTGTAGATTACTATAATATATGAATTTAAGTTAAGGCTAGAGCAAAGTTTCATTACCTCAAGTCTTTAACTACTTCTTCTTCAAATGGTATTGAGGCTGCTTCACTCTGACTATTTGCTACTTTCTATCTCGACTTACTGATATGGAAATGGTTATTGTGTGGTGAATGGTTAAGGCAATTTACTACCCCATGTATATATATTGATATAGTGTTGTTTCTTACTTAACCTCCAAGACTTAGCATAGTTAGTAATAGGTGTATGTCTATTATTTTGTAGGGTATGGGAGAGCATGGATGGGAGACTTTCCTCCTTCTCAACCGAGATACTGCCTCTTCACAATCTATTTTCTCTACTACACTGACTGCAGAAATGTTGTGTACCTTTTTACTGCAGCAGCATGGTGTCTATTTTCTCCTTCCCAATGTTATGTGATTGTTACCTACTACTCTTATGTAAATATCTCTTTCTTTCCTTAGTTGTAGAAACGGCAGCAGCATGGCTGCCACATGCATACTTAGACATTTTATTATGTTTATCTATCAATGTAATGATGCACATCATATTATCTATCTTTCCTTACTTAGCTTTTTGGGAAATATCTGTACATATATATATATATAGGCATGTACTGCAGGTTCTCTATATATATATATATAGGTGTACCATACTTGTAACTCTCGTCTTGCACTTAAACATTTTTCAATCAATATATAGATACATCCTCACGTGTTGTACTTCATAGATATGTATATATATTGATTACATCTTGCTATATATATATATTACATGCTGCTATATATATATATATCCTATCATATATATATATATAAATTTTCCATCACCAATTGTATATAAATTTCCCACGTATAACACTATATATAACTATATAGTTTATATCTTATTATATATATCTTATCATACATATATATAAATTTCAATTCCTCATAAGATATTGATATATCTTATTATATTTATATCAAGAATTTCTATAACCACTTATTATCTTAAACTCAAAATGCCTTCTTACTAGATTATATTTTCATTAAGTCACTACAACGTTCAATATATAATTTACAATGCGATCAATTATCGCTCACTTTGATAATTTAAACGACGGGGTATTACAACGTACTTGCGGAGTAGAGGCGACACAGCGCCAATGGCCGCTAGCCCAGTCTCAGCGGTCGCAAAGCAGGAAAGCTGGCGCTAGCATGTGCCGTAGCAGGCAAGGGGCGCGACAAAGGCGTCGGGCGTGTGCTAGGCGCGCATATTGCGGCACGGAGAGGCCCACCGGGCGATGGCCCTCGGCCACGCTCGGTAGTGGCGTGGATGCCTCGGCAACCCTTGGCTACGAGCGAGGCTGGCCCGGGGCTAGACCGTCCCGACTCCGGAATTCAAATTTTGAATTTTTGGAATTTCGAATTTTTGGAATTTATGAATTGGAGATCATCTACAAGAGAAGAAGTTGGAGGATTTAATTTAAATTCCTTAGTTTTAGGAATTAGTTAGTTATATCCTAATTTTGGATAATTTATGTAATTATTTATCTTATTATGTGCTTTATTGTTAAATTTGGCTTATTATTTGCTCTTTTTATTATGTGGAACTGTTCTAAATTGATATGTCAATTTATTGGAGATCTTATCTGGATTTTAGACTAGTCATAATATGTGATTATCCATGTTTAAAACCTTTTCCAAATTAAAAATGACTAAGCGATAATTGTAATTGCATTTTATTAATTTAATTTGCTAAGATTACATATGGTCTCCATGAGACGGTCTTTTCATGAAGTAACTTATTTTGATTCCATGCGGTGATCACATTTTACGAGTTCACGTTATAAGACTTCTCCATAGATGACTGTAAGAATTTAATTGATGGCAATATGACTCTTCCGCTGTGGATTTATTAAAGTCGATTAATTTTTTTTTGGTGTCAGGCTCATGGTAATGAGTTAGGTGTAATTTGGCTATTATAGCAGCACTGCGCGGCCTCTAACTATTGAGTTGCATGACCAAGTAAAAACGTTTTGAAATTGATTATGTAATCGATCACACTGCGTTGACTTGCATGATTAATTTTAAACAGTATGTTCAATGCGTGATCATTTTTTTAAGGTTTTGATTATTTGCATTTGAGCATGTATTTATGATAATTTATTTGATTTATTCTCAGTTCTGTTAAGCATGACTTTCAATCCACTCGCCACCATTCTTAAAAAGAATCGCCTTGAGACGGATAATTATATACATTGGAAAAGGAATTTGGAAATTGTCCTTACTACTGACAACATTAAATTTGTTCTTGACGAACCATGTCCGCCAGTTCCTCCAGATAACGCATCTGCCAATGCTAGGGATAAATATGATAAGTGGATGAAGGCTAACAACAAGATGGAGATGTGTTACATTATGGCTTCCATAAATAACGTATTGCAGCATTAACACGAAAGCATCAAGATATATGTTGATATCATGTTTAGTTTGACTGAGATGTTCGGTAAATAGAGCAGATTGACCAAGCAAGTGGCCATCCGCAATGTGATGAACGTCTCTATGGCAGAGGGATCATCGGTTCGGAACCATGTCTTGAAGATGATAGTCTATTTGAGCGAGATCGAGACTCTCGATGGTAAAATTGACAATGAGTCACAGATTGATATCGTTCAACAAAGTTTAGCATTGAGCTTTGAGTCATTTCGGGTCAACTAGATGAAGAATAAGAATGATTATACGTTGACGGAACTGCTGGCTGAGCTGCAAACGGTGGAAGAAATTGTGAAAGCCCAACCCAAGACTGCGTTAGTAGTATCAGCTCCAACTTCTTCTAGGAACCTTAGAAAGGGTAAGGGCAAGAGGAAGGGAGCGCCGAGAAATACTAAGAAGAGGAAGGCGACGGATAGGATTGCGAAGAAAAAGAAAGGAACTGGAAAATGTTTTAAGTGCGGTAAGAAAAGACATTGGAAACAAGACTGTCCGCTTCATAAGAAGTTGGTGAGTAGTCAAGGTATGTCTATGACTTTAGTGGTAACATCATGTTATATGGCTAGTTTTGCCCATTCTTGGGTAGTAGATACAGGCGCCACTGACCATGTTTGTTGTGACTCGCAGGCACTTCTGCGATCCAGACCACTTAGAGACAGAGAGATTTGTATCTCGTTGGGTGACGCTACGTGAGTGACAGAGGTTGCAGTGGAAGACATAGAGTTGCAGTTTGCCTCTACTATATTAGTTTTACATGATGTTTTATTAGTACCTCGTTTCAGTTTCTAAACTTGTTTTGGATGGATATTTTGTTTCTTTTGATGATTTAGTTATTATCAAGAAAAAAGACTTGTTTATCTGTTCTAGTACTATGATTAACAATTTGTATACTATATTTGCACAACCTAAACAACATTTAACTTCAACTTTTAACTTATTGACTAACTCCAAGAAGAGAAAAGCTTCTTGTCTTTTGTCGAATGATACATATCTATAGCACTTAAGGCTTGGACATATTAACCTTATAAGGATTCAAAAGCTAGTGGAACATGGGCCTTTTGGATAAACTCCAAGTTGAGCCATACTCTACATGTGAATCTTGCTTGGAAGGTACAATGACCAAGTGACCATTCAGGGTCAAAGGAAATAGAGCCCCAGATGTGTTGGATATCATTCACTCTGACGCTTGTGGTCCAATGTCGACTCAGGCCAGAAGTGGCATGCAGTATTTCATCACTTTCATTGATGATTACTAAAATATGAATATGTCTATTTGATGCACCACATAATCCTTTAAGAAATTTAAGGAATACAGGGCACTTGTGGAGAATCGTCATGGAAAGACTATCAAGTGTCTGCATTCTGATCGCGGAGGCGAATACCTCAGTGCTGAGTTTTTGAGCCATTTATCAGATGCATGGATTCAATCACAGTTAACTGCACCAGGTACGCCCCAGCAAAATGGTGTAGCAGAAAGATGGAATAGAACGCTTATGGAAATGGTTAGATCTATGATGAGTTATGCAAAGTTTCCTATTTCATTTTGGGGATATGCCCTAGAGACGGCAGTTTACACATTGAACTTGGTACCATCCAAGTCGGTCCCTAAGACACCGATTGAGTTATGGACCGGGTGCCAGCCCAGTCTAAGACATCTCAATGTGTGGGGTTGTCCAACACACGTGCTAGAGAAGGACGCCAAAAAATTGGCACCTCGTACTGACTTATGTTTGCTCGTGGGTTATCCTAGAGAGATGAAAGGGTGAGACTTTTATAGTCTTAGAGATCGTAAGGTCGTGATTAGTACTCACACTCTATTTATAGAAGAAGACTACGTGAACAACCACAAATCAACGAGTGAAATAGTTCTTGAGGAAATGAGAACTAGAGCTAATCCAAATTCACAAGAAACACAAAGTGCAACAACCCGAGGGCTATGCAGTTCAAGGAAAGGAACACATGGTGTGGAAGCTTAAGCGGTCCATTTATGGGCTTAAGAAAGCCTCACGGTCATGGAATATTTGCTTCGATCAGGTGATCAAGTCTTATGGATTTGATCAGTGCCCTGACGAAAGCTGTGTGTACAAGAAGTATGAGGGTAAAGCAGTTGTTTTCTTGGTGCTATACGTAGATGACGTTCTATTGATCGGAAGTGTCAAGAAGATGTTGTCGGACGTAAGAGCATACATATCCAGTCAATTCGACATGAAATATATGGGAGACGCGGCACACATTCTAAGGATCAAGGTCATTCGTGACAGATCCAAGAGAATGTTTTGCATATCTCAGAAATCCTATATTGAAACTATACTTAAACGCTTTAGCATGCAGGATTCCAAGAAGGGTTTCATGCCCTTCAGGCATGAAATTATTCTTTCTCAGGACATGTGTCCTAAGACACTTGAGGAAAAAGTGGAGATGAGACAGACACCTTACGCCTCTGCAGTAGGTAGTCTCATGTATGCTATGATTTGTACAAGGCCGGATATCTGCTTTGCCGTAGGTATGGTGGCACGATATTAGTCTAACCTTGAAAAGGGACATCGGGCAATGGTGAAGAACATACTCAAGTACCTTAAACGGACTAAGGATAACTGTTTGGCTTACCAAACTGACTCATTATGCCCTTTGGGTTATATCGATTCCGATTTCCAGACGGATCGAGACTCAAGGAAATCTACCTCAGGGTATGTGTTTATTTTGGGAGGCAGAGCCGTAACATGGAGGAGTGTGAAGCAAAAATGCATCGCAGACTCCACCATGAAAGCTAAGTATATGGTCGCATCTGAGGCCGCAAATGAAGCAGTTTGGCTCAGGAGATTCTTGATGGACCTAGATATGATTCCAAGTATGTCGGCAAGTATCACGGTCCATTATGATAACTCTGGTACAGTGGCAAACTCGCGGGAACCACGGGCCCACAAGGCGAGTAAACACATTGAGATAAAATATCACATTATTCATGATATTGTAAGGAGGGGTGACATAGTGGTGACGAACATAGCGTCGGAGGACAACCTGACAGATCCATTCATGAAAATCCTAAACAGGAAGACGTTTGAGAGGCATGTAGAGGGATTAAGAGTACAACGTGTTATAGAACTGCTTTAGGGATTAGGAATTATAGTGGGAGATTTATATGTCATGTGACACAGATTTGTATACTCTAAAGCATGTTTGAGTAAGTGAGAGATTTTTAGGGTTTGTATACCTTAAAGCATGCTTCATGCTTAGACGATGTACCAGACTTGTTTTCAATTGCAATTTAATGAGATTAAATGTTTCTATCATTAGTTTGTTATATATTGTTGTTATATTGAATTGCAAACAAGTACATTTATTACAATTGTAGACTGTGTGGTGGATCGATGATCACGGAAGGTAACACAGTCGAATCCTTTGTAATATAAAGTCACAGTCTAGACAAACTTGGACAGTCTAGTCGGTAAAGGCTACGATTTTATTTGATGCGAGAGCTGACCTTAGCCCGCATAATGATGTCGGTATGTATAAGCGGATAACCATGTTTTGCATATACATATTGATAGGTTTCACAGTGAGATAAGTTCTAACGTACTGATACTTAGAAGGAGGTCTCGGAAATTGATTCATTTCGTAATCAGTGACAATGATATTAGTATAGGGGGTCGATTATACGCTGCTTTGATTCATCTACGCTTGCAGATTTTTCGTAACTCTAAACAATGATGTCTTGAGCGGTAGTGATTCACTTCGCCAGAAGTACTCGACTATGAGTAGTACAGAATCGCGTCTCGGTGACATGAGTTTATTAAATCCACATGAGACGTTTAGAAAGGTTTATTTCATAAGAAATTCGGTCGGTTGGGAATTTATTCCATATGTAATAATTAAGGTCTGAACCGGATTACTCACTAATAAATATATTAATTAATTGTAAGTTGTCAGCAAACTCAATTAATTAATGGATTTAGAAAATTTTAAATGCGGGAAATAATTAATGACATAAGGGTTACATCTGTAATTCAAATGAATCAAGATGAGTTCAATAATTATCCTATAGTGGAGTCGATAAATATTTATAATAGAACTGCACTTTATTGCGTTTACATGGAGTAATTAATTGGAGGACAAATTAATTTAAATTAATTAATTTAAGTCTAAAGGTGGGCCAAACAATTAATTAAATTCAATTGGGCCCAAAGGAGACTTGAAAATTAATTTAATTAAATTATGGATTTGTCCAAGCCCATATTAATTTTTAATATAATTCAAATTTGAATTTGAATTATAGTTGTAACCGCAAGAGATAAAGGTGAGGATATAGTTCTATTATTTGTGATCTAATTCATTCTCATTAAAAACTATTTTCTAGCCCACAATGTCTATAAAAGGAGAAGAGAGAGAGGGCCGAAAATTTTAACTTCCCTCCCTCATTTTTTCGGCCACTTCAAGAGTTAAACACTCTTGAATTTTTCATAAATTATGTAGTATTCTACGCTCCAATTTTTGTTCTTTTTTCCTAAATTACTAGATAGATTCGCCCACACGATATTCTAGTAAGTAGATTGAGAATATGATAGAAGTTCATAGGGTTGGATTCAATGAGATCTAGAAGGAGATTCGAACGGTGTGGATTGCGGTTCGATAACTAATGATTCAAATCGTTTCTCCACAAGCTGAGGATTTTCTTAGGAGAATGTATAATTTTTATATTTTGCATTTATATTATCCTATGTGATTAAGAATTAATTATTCATGTGATTAATTAAACTTGTGGATTCTGCGGTTTCGTGAGCCCCTCATACGGGTTTCACCAAAAAGAATAATTTCTAATATTATTAGTTTTTTCATTCATTTTATTTGGGTTAAAAATAACTATTTCTAATATTATTAGGTGTTTAATTAAAATTATTTTTTAATTAAAAATACGATAAACATATACAACAGTACGATAAACATATTATTTCTAATAAAAGTTGATTAATGTTACAAAAACTAAATATCTTTAATGTCACAAAGATCAAATATATGTGAAACTACAACATTACGATAATACTTCGTCGAAATAAGGTGTCTACAACTAATAATTGATGATCAAGTTCTAAATAATACGCTTATTTTTTTAATCAAACTAAAATAATATTTCTATCATTAGGGGGATATAGTATGATAAAGAATGTTGTAAAATTTGTGTTGAATTCATATGATTAAAATTCACACATTAATCAATATGAATCAAAAGTTCGATATATTTTTCGTAAGATAGTTGGGCATAGGGGAAAAGACATTAGTACATGCATTGTGGAGGTATTAAAGAAGTGGGATCTTAAGAGCCTCCTATGTTGCACTGTAGATAATTCAAGTGCAAATGACGGGGCACTGAGGCATGTTAGTAAGTTCCTCGAATTATGGCTTACCAATGTGTTGAGTGTGAAATACTTTAATTTGTGATGTGTGGCTCACATTATTATTTTGGTGGTGTCGGATGGCCTTGAAGAAATTGGATTATATATGAGGAGAATTAAAGAAGTTGTGGAGGGGATTAAGAGCTCATCAATGAGATCACATGCTTTCTACAAATTTGCTGAAAATTTTGGAAAAGATGAGAAAGGTTTGTGCTTAGATGTGCCTACAAGGTGGAACTCCACTTACTTAATGCTAAAGTTGGTTGAGCCGTATGCAAAGGCAATGACATGTTATGTAGGATCAAATGATCCTTTTGGGAATGATATGAATTCAAAGAAGTACAAAGATAAAATCCTTGGAGCGCCTCGAGAGGAAGATTGGGTGAATGTGAGGAAGATGATCGAGTACTTGAAAATATTCTATGACTTCACACTTTATTCTAAGGCACCACTTATGACACAACTCATTGTTCTTCAAAGAAATGAGTGGCATCTTTGAGGCGATTGCTGATTTGGAGTTAAGCTCTGATGAAAAAATAAAGTCCACGGCGAAAAAGATGAAAGAAAATATTGACAAGTATTGGCTAGAGAATGAGGATTTAAATCCAAAGATGAACAAATTACTTTACATTGCGGCAATACTTGATCCACGACAGAAGTTGGACCACGTGGAGACATGTTTGACTCAAGTGTATGGAGAAGTTCGGGCGATGACCTTATCGATATATGTGATAGAGGCAGTTGCATATTTCTCGATCAACCAATATTTTGCATCTACAACGTGCTCGAACTAGACCCAGATGAGGTACTAGTCGTATCATTCTAGTACTGGTGATTTTTCTAAGATGACCATTTATTTCTTGGAGCCACAACATACCTAGAGTGGAAATGAAGATGATGAAGGGGATATTGATACATTTGATATACTTCAATGGTGGTCGAAGAATGGTGTGAGATATTGGGTTCTTTCTGAGATGGCGAGAGATATCTTGGCTATTCCAATAGCCACCGTTGCTTCTGAGTCTGCTTTTAGTATGGAAGATCGAGTGCTTGACCAATTTAGAAGCTCTTTGAACTCTGAGATGATTGAAGCTCTAATTTTCTCTTTAAATTGGTAAGATCGTGTTCATCATTCATTCTTGATGAAGAAGATATACCAGAAGAAGAACAACGAAAAGAATTTCAAACAGGTACGTAATGTTGTAGATTTGTAGTGTATGTTTAATTAGTTTCATAGTAACTGTATATTTTTTATATTCCTTTATTTAATTTGGTTTTTGTGAATTTCCTTAATGTTTACAGTGATGACCTCTCTTGGTTTTGGTGGAGAGAAATTAGAAGGAATGAATGCAACTGACCTTGGCGGCAGTGGTACCACCACGTCTGTGATTAGTTCGGCGGAGTCGGTGATTTATCTTGATACCGATCGTGAGGGTGTTGCTTCTTGATGATTTATTATATTATATTTTTTATATTATCAACTTATCGTAATATATTTTGAACTTGTTTAAATATTTAAAGATTGTGTGCGTTATTTGTTTGTGTGTGAACTGTGAAGTGACTTGATTTTGTTATAAGTGAAGACTCGAAGCTAGGGGATATATGTTTTTAAGTGTGTTGTTATTTAATGTTGCATATTTTTCGGTTGTCGATGTGTGGTGTTAGTTTTAGTGTAGTTGAGAACGAGGTGGTCTATAAATTTGAGATTTGACTATGGCAGCATAGCATCATCATTCGGTGCCATTACATGTTGTCTATAAATATTGGACTAATGCCTTTTTTAAAATGTCATGATATGTCATGCTATACGTGCATTGTGTTTGAAATTGTAACAAATAGTATGAGTTTTAATAATTAAATGTTAATAAATTACTAATTAATGTATTAACAATGTCTTAAAATTATGATTGGAACAACTCATATTATATTTTCAAACCATAATAACAATTCACATGCTATTTGGTATTTAGATTAAAACGTCATATTTAGGAGTAACTTAATTACTGAATATATAGTTGAGGCATAAATTTAAATACCTGCTTTTTCTATAAATATGTTAATTTGGAGTAGCTTTTTATTGGAAATTAATGACCAATCATATCTCCAATCATATGATATAGATCTTATATTAATATTTATCGACTCTACTCTATGATAAATACTGAACAATCCGACGCTCACTCAATTTACGGGTGTAACCTAATTTTTATCATAAATTATTTTACGCGTTTAAGATTCATAATCCACCGGCCGGACAAATATTTTTGAACGCTTCACGGGGATTTAATCAAGTTTGACTTTGCCGAGATGTGATTTCGTGTAATAGTTGAGCACTTCTCGCTAAACCAATCACCACTACCCAAAACATTACTCTATAGGGTTGTGGAAAATCCGCAAGTGAAAATGAATGAAAACAGTGCATAATCAGTTGCGAATACTAATGTCATCGTCACAGATTAAGAAATAAGGAATTTCTTAGACCTCGTTCTTAACAACAATACGAATAACTTATCTCATAGTGAAACCACGTAATATATATATATATATATATATATATATATATATATATATATATATATGCAAGCATGTATGATAGCATATACATATTGATATTATTCTAACGGCTAAGGTTAGCTCTCTTATCGAATGATACCACAACCTTTCCGGATTAGACTATCCAAGTCTGTGTAGGCTGTGAACTTTATTCTACAAATGAGTCAATTGTGTTACCTTCTGTGATGATCGACCCACCACATAGTCTACAATTGTAGAAAATAGACTTGTTTGCAATAGAATAATTGACAGATGATAATTAAAAAACCAATGATAAAAATATTTATTCTCATTAAACGGAATTGAAAACAAGTCTTTTACAATGTCTAAGAATAAATCATACTTTGAAGTATATAAAACCCGGTTCAGTATATAGCAAGCAGATAATACAATTTCCCCGCCCCCATGTTTTTGTCGTGTTTTTACACGACTTTTCTTGTCTCGTTTCATAGTCTTAGGTTTATTTTATTTTGTATTTGCATGTAGGTTGTTTGGTGTGGAAATTGACGCGAATTGGAATTATAATGATGAAGCTTGGATAACATAGGATTAAAGTTCTTCTCAATAGACTCGATTTAAAATTGGAATTCAAACGAAGGAGAACAGGCCGAAACAAAATCGTTGCACGCAGAAGGACCGACCTGCTAGCGGCCGCTGGGCGCGTGAATCGGCTGAGGCAGAAGCTTGATCCCAGCGCCCGCTGGACCCTCCGCAGGCGCTAGGCGCGACTTTTAGACGCGTAATTTGTAATTTAAAGTCCGTTTTTGGGCTTATTTTCTATCCCTTTTTCATTCTTTCTTCTAAACCCGAGATACATTATTTTTAGTTGATTCCATTGTAATTTCGCCGCGGGACGACGGATTGAGGGCGAGTTTGATGCTCAATCCAAGATTCTTTCTTAGTAAATTTTATTTAATTTTTATCTTTGATTGTTTTATGGATTGATTGTCATTCTTTATCTAGGGTTTAGAATTTCTTTAATTATTTATTGATTATTCTTGATTCATGTTTCATGATTTAACTTGTGCTTATTTAATTGAGATGATTGGTCACCGTTTTTGAATATTTGTTTGTTTGTTGAGATCGAGAGATAATTCCAACATAGATTTTGGTTAAATCATTAATAATTCAAAATCGGAGATGTATGAATTATATTCATTATTGATTTATAATTTTTCTATTGTGTGATTCGAATACGTAAGTTAGAATTGTGGCTTAATTATCGAACACGAAAGTTAGTGATTAAGAAACTCTAGGAAATCGTTTATTAATTATGAATCATTGTTCTTAATTGAAAAATTCTTCTTAGGGTAATCTATTACGTGAGTCATGATTACTTTCTAATTAAGAATACATAAGTAATTAATTAGACTAACTATTAAGAAGTCCTTAATGAACGAACAATAACATGAATTTAGGAGCATGATTTAATTGATTTTAGATTTTCTCAACTCTAGGCCCTTGAATCCATAATCCCACATTTTTATTATTTTGTTTATTTATTTATTTCTTTTTTTCTCATGCTTATTATTGATTAGAGTGTTTATGATTTCTATTTATTTGTTCTTGATAACACTTAGGATTAGAACCGGGGTCAACTTACCACAAGCAATTGACCTCGTATATTTGCAAGAACCTAGAGTACACCTCCCCCCCTATTCCCACACACACCACTAAGAAATCCATAACTAATCAACATAACTTTATACATAGATCGAAAGAGTGTATATATAGCAGTCATCAACAAATGAGATATTATACATCTTTCATCCTCTATCAGTTGTGCTTCTAAATTCAGATAAGTTCGTGTGAATCAAATCTAATTATCCAGAAGATATATGTTCCACATTCTTAAATATATATATATATATATATGTTTATCATATTTACCTTCAAAACAAATTTCAAATTTAGCTCAATCAGTTTGATTCATCGTAGGAATTAAGTTTATAGCACACAATTTATTAATGGATGCATAATTCACATTACTAAGTCTAGAATGCCAAATATCTAACAACTCTGCAACAAAGTAAGCAAAAGAAGAAACATTCCCATTTATAATTTCCAAAGCAACATTATGAACAAACAGACCATCAGACAAATAACCTTTACCAACAAATTCACCACTTCTAGTCAAGAATACTCTATCATACTAAAAAACAAGCTTCAAACCAACATTGCTAAACAAAGCACCATAAACTAAATTCCTACGCTTGAATACGACTTCAAAAGAATTTTCTAAATCATAATAAAAATCCTCATTTTCAATTATTTTAAATAAATAGAATCCAAATTTCCACATTAAGATATGAATAACAATAAAAGTATTGCAAATAGGCCCCATCTATGAACTATCAAACTCTAAGTATTTCTCAAATTAGAAAACATTGATTCCTATTTTTTTCATTTTCAAATTTGAAAGATATACGTTTAAAAAGAGAGAATAAATTTTGGGGTACCTATGAGTTTCAGAGCAAACATATATAACATTGAATTTTGTGATTTTGTTTTCGTAAAAATGGGCCAGGAAATTCGTCGAGCATCTGGAAGAATTGGCAGCTCCACAATCGATACGACGCTACAACTCTGAATATCCATTAAGGGCCCACCTCCGCCATTGCCTTATTCTATTTTGGTTAACAATCCCACTGATGACTTTACTCATGGTTCAAGATCGAAGCTTCGACATATTGAGAAGAGATTGATTCGATGCCATGAAAAATCTCTTTTAGATTGTTTGAACTAAAGTTTCGAACCTGCAAAAATCTCAAAACAAAATAACTGAAATAAAATAAATCTTTAGTCAACCGTATCATGGCAGAGCCACTTCCTTAAAGTAATTCTCGGTGAAGCCCCAGTGCATGGTTCCTGTGCCAAGAATGTTCTTGAGGGTTAACATAGTCCTGACGTTTGTAGTGCCCTCATGAATTCCAGGTTGGAGACGACATCGGAGATATGGAGATCAATAAATTAGATATGGAAAGAGAAAAATTGTAGGAGAAAAAGAGAGAAATTTATCTCGAGTTTTATGATGTTGGGAGTGTATTTTTTGTGTATTGAGTGAACAAAAGACTGAGTTTATATAACATAAAAATGAAATTCATTTCCAAAACTGAAACCCCAAGGAAATAGGAGTGAAAGACTTAGTCACGCATCAAAATCGCGCGGGTCCAACGCCGACTAAGGAGTCAGCGGTCGTTTACCTATGCTCTTTGTCCATTTTCGTGTCTGCAGCTCAACGTCCGGTGACCAGTCAGCACCGACAGACTTCACGAACTAAAAATATTCAGAGAACTTATGTTAGAGACCGCTAACTTAAAAAACAAAGCATATGTTTTTCATTTCCAACAAAATAAGCCTTTGTTAATTTGCAGGGACTATAATATCTCCAGTTTCAAATTCTTAGTAGGCTTTAGATCTTTCTGCACATTTTTATCTCATTCTCAAACTAGTAAATACAGAGTGATTTCTTTGTTTGTAATCATTACTATGATTTGTAATGAACGTACAACACTACTTTGAATAACAAAGTACTCCTGGTATCTTTGAATCAGTATATATCTTAAATCTTCAAACTCTGCTGCAAATGTGAGGTTTTCATTTGATACTTTTGTAGGAATTTTATTCTTGATGGATCTATCTTCTTATATGTATGTTCCCCTTTTTGTAATAAAAGTGACCATGATCAGAACTTGATATTAGCTTTGGCTTCTCTAAGAGTCTTGTTGTGTCTTGGGTATCTCTGCAACTATTTGTTGAGGCCCTCATCACGATATGTTGCTGAATTGAGTTTGAATTTGGATTATTAAATCAATAGAAACTCCTTTATTCTATATATTGATGCTTTAAGTTCAATTTTATGTGGGAATATGTTCATAAATGTTGTTCGCTTTTAAAAGCTCAAATCTTGATTTGGTAATATATATATTAAAGAAATTGAACTTAAATCTAACTTATATATATATATATATATATTGGTGTTTTAAGTTCAATTTTATGTGGGAATATGTTCATAAATGTTGTTCGCTTTTAAAAGCTCAAATCTTGATTTGGTAATACATATATATATATATTAAAGAAATTGAACTTAAATCTAACTTTTCTTAAAAAAAAAATCAGCAATAAGAATAAATATAAAGCAATAGATTTAAATTAAAATAACTTTTATTATTTATCACTTAAGGACTATTAACAACTCTATTTAAAACAATACACTTTTATAATTGCATTCATCGTAGGGTAGTGGGGAATGAGGGTTTTAAGGGTGGGGGTGATCATTGATCGATCAAGAGAGAATGTGGTGAAGGAGGATGAGAAGGAAAGCGTGTATTTTTTTATTAAAAAATATTAATAATTTTAAATTTTTTAAAATTATAAGAATAATTTAATCAAATTGCATTAATCAGCCAAAATTAAAATAAATTATGTTTATTCTAATTTTATAATCATTCCACTATTCCTTTATAGTAAATAAAAAATTGATGGATAAATATTATCTTCTTATACGTTTAATCTCTTAAATGCTCAATCATTTGTAATGTTAATTATACAAAGCAAACATTCCCTAAAAATAAGAATGTATCCAATATATAAAAATGTTAAATTAAATGCTGAAACGTCACATGCATTCAACATATATATATTTTTTTATCCTAATAGAATATTAAATAATCTCTTAGAGGTGAAATAACAACATTACTCTACCATTAAAAAAAACACATGCAAAAATATTTTTTTAAACAAAGTACTTAATATTAAATAAATATTCAATATTTTTCTAATAGGTGCTCTTAGAGCACCCGCAGTGGCGGGCAGGTTGGGGTTGACAAAAATGGGGTTGGGTGACATTTATGTAAATAAATGGAACTTTTGATAGATGGGGTTTGAGAGATTGTTGTTATGCCGCAGTGGGGGTTCGCACTTTGGGGTTTGGGAAACTCTACTAATCATTATAGAATGATTGATTTTGTTTTAATTTAATTTGTTAATTTAATTTGTTAATTTATAATTACAAATTTAAATTAATAAATATGTAATTAAATTTTAATATGTTTTATTTTATTTATTTATAAATTTCATAAAATAAAAAAAAATAAAAAAACGAAAACTAAAAAAAATATTAAATTACAATACTTAATAATTAAAATCCTCATTTAGAAATTGAAAATTACAATGCTTAATAATTAAAACCCTAATTTAGAAATTGAAAATTACAATACTTAATAATTAAAATCCTAATCTTGAAATTGAAAATTACAATACTTCATAATTAAAACCCTAATCTAGACCGAAATCAAACCTATTCTTAATTTGTGCACACATCTTGTTGTGCATCTCGAGTTGCTCGGGAGTCATCCTCGACGTATCCTTCATCAGGATCTTCCAATAAGCAAGTTTTGTTGTTTCGTACGTGAAGGTTGATATTGCGTTGGAGCTTAATTTCAAAGCATCCAACGCTTCGGTCGTTTGTTCGGGGGCGGGGGCGGAGTCGGAGACGGAGGCTTTACCTTTGGCTTTTCTCTTCGCCGCCTTCGTCCCCATCGGACGTTCCTCGGGTTCGGTTTGGGCTTCACCACCTTGGGTGGAGTCGCTCGTGAAGCCTTCTCCCATATTGTTTTTCCCCCGTTTGTTGGAGGAGGTGTCCGGAACAACTCGTTGGAACTTTTGCGTGTTCCGCAAAATCTCCCAACAATGCCGATATTTGAAGTCGGCGTTCTTCATTTGTTTGTACTCCGCCAACGCCTTTTGATAGACGTCGTAGTCGGAGTTGCCGCTTGCCCATCGATCGGAGCACCGGTTGTAAATCGCACAAAACTCCCGTGTCAAATTTTGGATATGTTGCCAATGACACTTCAATTGTCGAAGTTGGCGAGGCCTCGACGAGTTTTGGCGGTTGAAGGAGTCGGTGATGCGCTTCCAATAGGCGTCGGCCTTTTGGTTGTTGCCGACGATAGGGTCTTGGCTTGTGTCGAGCCAAGTGCGACAAAGTATGATGTCGTCGGCCTCGGTGTAGGCATGATCACCTTTCGGACGACCTGAACTCTTGCTTTGGGAGTGAGGAAGAGGCTCGTCCGTACCCTCCTCCAAAGAATCATTCAAGTTGATTTCTCCGGCATCATCGGATTGTTGTCGGCCGGTTGAAGAGGTTGAGATCGTAGGAGACGGTTGTGAGCCGAATTGGGTTGCGTATGGAGGAAGTTGAAACCCGGAATAAGTTTGGCCGGGGTAAGAAGGAGTAGAAAAAAGAAGAGGGTTGAATTGTGAGAAATTATATTGAGATTGAGGGGAGTGAATATAGGGCGAGGGAATGTAGGGTGAATTTTGGCTTGAATAATTGCCGGACGAGTTGTTGTCCGAGCTTTGGTTGTCGGAGCTTGCACCTTGGCTCCCACTTCGGAATAAGAACGGATTGAATTCGTCATCCATGATATTTTTTGGTAAGTGTATGAAATGTGTAGTGAGTGGATATGTTTGAAAGATTGTAGGATAAATGAGATGTGTGAAAATGTTGTTGTATTTATAGATGAATTTTAAAAAAAAAATTAAAAAAAACGAAAAAAAAAATAGGAAATGGGTGGGGGCGCGCGCCCGGGCCACCCGCAGCGGTGAACCCGCGCGGGGCGCGCGCCCGGTATCACACATGCCAACCCCGGCGCGCGCCCGGGGCACCCGCAGTGGGGGTTTCACGCCCGGGCGCGCGCCCCTCCCTTCCCCCAAAGCTGCCCGGGGCGCGCTCCCCACTACCGCTGCAGCTGCTCTTACAATATAGCAGTTTCAAATCTCTTCTATTTAAAAAATTGATTAACTGATTTGTTGGCTTCTAGAGGTATAAAAAAGAATAGTAATTGTGCGACCATGATCTTAATCTAATTATAGTTGACGGTTTCAGAAATCGTAACCGTTTTCGACGATTTGGCTTCGAATCGTAACTGTGTTAATTTAGTTTTGTGAACTCGTGGTTTCTCAAAATTTATTTTAATAAATTTTTTCTATCCTTAATTTAATTTTATATTCTATATTATATAGAGTTGTTTATAACTCATAAAATTACATTTTAACCTAAAAGTACACATTTTAAGGTGATTCTTAAGGAACCCACAATTCGAATCGTAATCGTCGGTTCAAAATCAAAACCGTCTTGAATGATTATGGTTCCGAACTGTGAAACGACGATTCAGTTACAATTTGAACCGTAACTGTAACCGTAACCATGGACACCTCTAACTTAATCCATTAAATGATAAGCCCTATTTCATTATGATATTTAGAATTGGTTTTTGCTAGGTTGGCGTTGGACCGATCCATGTCAAGCCCAACGTGCTTTTAATGTAAATTGAACTGAGTTTGGTTAGTTCGAAAATTAATCGGGTTGTAAAATATACTCCATCTGTTCATTAATTTCATTTTTGTTTTAATCTTTTTGTTTAAAATATACTCCATCTGTAAAATATTATCCGGTTTAATTATTTTCATTTTTGATATGTGGACCTTCCACACGCAATTTAAGTGCAGTAAACCAAATGAGATCCAAACTTCACCAACACACAATATAACACAAGTCAAACTATTTTTTTAAGACACATAGCGGGACAAACTGGATAACCTAAAATTCATAGGGATAAAATATACTCCATCTGTACACTTTATACACACAATTTAAGATTATTTCTATCGGTTTATGAAATACACTAACACCTAGGGATGCTAATCGAAAATTCTGATATTCGAACCGAAAATAGGGGAAATAGTTGAATCAGTTGCGAAACCAAATGGGCAGTACCATAACTAGATCTACTCCATTTCCTGACCACCAAAAACCACCCCTTTAATCATTTCCTTTATCCAACTATTTGTTTTTTTCCAAACCTTATTATGTAGTAATACTTTCTTCTTTTCTATGAATTCCATCCCCAATGGGGGTTCAGGAATAGTGAGTTCGGTGGCAGTTCCGTAAATAAATGGAACTTTTTTGGGTGGGGTTTGGGAGATTGTGTTGGTAGGTAGCAGTGGGAGTTTCTCGTTTTGGGTTTCCGGAGACTCTACTTTAATAATTGTAAAATGATTGAAT
>JAPKLX010000255.1:229252-277876 GCA_026898415.1 Leonotis leonurus
GAAGCTCCAGCCGGCGACCTCATGGTCGGCTCCTCCCCACGGAAATCTTCTCCATCTATTTCCCCTCCATTACTTCTCAATTTCTCCCTCTAGCTTTCTCTTTCTTCTCCCGTCGTCGATGCTTATCTCTCGTGTCTCAACGACACGCCGTTGCTGTCATCGGAGATCGACCTCGTCTCCCGGGGATGCTCTCTCTTATCTTCCACACTCCCTTTCAGCGAACAATCTCTGCTCTTCCTCGGTGTTCTCGCGGCGCCCCTCTACCCCCTCTATCTCGCCCTCAGGTAATTCTCTTTCCCTTCTCACTTTTCTTCATTTTACTCTCTGCATTTCTTCCTTTGTTTCTAAATCCCTCAATTTCTCGTCGATCTTTACCGTCTCCAGTACCTCTCCTCTGACTGGTGCTTGGCTTCGCCTCCCCGACGAACCTCGCCGGTCCTCACAAAGCAAAGGTGGGTTCTTTCTTATGCTTGAATTCTAGTTGTTATATGTTTTATGCATGTTTCAGATTATGTAAAATTCTTGGTGAATTAGTTGTTACAATAATTCTTATTATAATCTCTTTTATTGCTAAATGTCTATCTGTTTGTTTCAATCTTCGAAAGATTTCTGAAATATGTTGTTTTGGTTTAAGGTTCTGTCCTTGGCTTAAAATCTCCCCCAACTGATTTCTTTTTTTTTTTGTATTATGTTCCAGGGGGTTTAGTGAACGAATCTGGGAGTAGGTGATGGTTTGGAGTCAAGGCTTCTTCGGCTGTGACTGGATGTTGAGGAGCTTGATTTGGCTCAAGTAGGAGGTCAGGGGATTGGCTAGGGGTTGGGGTCAGCAGCAAATGGCTCGATTCTGCTGCTGTTTGAGGAGCATTAAGGCAGAAGTTAAGTGTATCTCTCCTCTTGTTTCTTTTCTACGGGCATTCGTTCTAAGTTCAAAAGCATGCTCATATCCTTATTGTTTAGGGAAAAATCTATGTTCTGGGAAGTCAGTTCTATTTGTGTCTTTATCATTCAGTATTTGTGAATTAGTTAATTGCATTTCAACTCATCATCTAGGTTCAGCGTTCTGTCATCAATTTATTTCAGAGAGTTTTTACATATTCTTTTTTTTTATAACTCAGGTTCTAATACTCCTAAGTACAACTAATAAATAACAAGTAGAAGAGGAGGGATTGATTTCGTGAAATGATGTTTTGAAATTCTATATGACATATCTAAGCTAAAACAAAATTTCAAAACATTAGAAGCTTGTTTTCTGGACTTTGTTACCTCAAGAACAACGGTTGTTTTTAGCTTGAACTTGGGCAGAGTCTCTTCTAGGCTTCTAGTTCTTGCTCCCAGTATGCTAATTGTTGAAATGTTGGTTTGTGAATTGTAAAACTATCTAGAGGTTGCAGAGTGGTTATTTATAGTGTGTTTGATTCTACTTTGACCTAAACAGCTCAGCAGTCAGCATATCTTTACATATCTTTCCATATCTTTACATATCTTGCAAGGATGCACAAGGAGTGGAAAGAGTGCAGTGTTTCTTTCTGAGTTGCAGTGTTTCTTTCTTTTCTCTGCATGTTATAGAGATAGCGTGTGCATTACCTAAACAGCTCAACAGTCTTCTGAGTTGCAGTGACAGCTGCTCACTTGCTTTCTTTTCCTTTTTGACTTATGTTGCAGTTTCCTTGGGAAGGGAGGGCAGCCTAGCGTGTAGAGATGGTGGAATAGAGCAGGCTGCTCTCTTACTGTATTTGCTTAAAATGTTAAGCACCTCAGTGTACTTTATTTTCCTCCATTTGTTTTTGTTAAAAAAAAAATAGAGAATCCTATCAAATTTGGCCTATGTACTGATCTGTTTAATAACCTGTAATTTGCCTGTTCAGCTTTAACACTGTTTTGGTACTTTAATAGTTCGGACTTCATGCTCCATTTTTGCAGAATATTTTACGTATAAATCTTAACTTATTATTCTTTTGTGTCCTTTATGTTTTTGTCTCATTGTATGAGTTAAAAGTTATATCCTTTAGATTGACACATATATAAGTATTATACTCTACTTATAAATTCTCTAACATTCACTAATCTATTATCTAATAATAATAGACCAATCACTTATAGTTAGTGCAGCTGACTTGGTTTAATTACCTGGATAAGTTTCATTTGCACTAGTTGCAAAAATATTGATTACTTATAATCAACCTTACTAATCTCAATCTGATAATTCAATTTACAAGAACATCTAAAAAAAAAATTTTACTAATTTAAATCGGGGTTAAAAGAGCAGGGCATTACACTCTCTGGGCTTCGACCCGAAGTCTAAATGTAAATGGGCTCGACAGTGGCAAGAGGTCCGGGGCCAAAGTAAGAGTAACTTTAGAATGTACATAAATGCGCAAAAGAATAAAAATGATAAATGCTTTAACATGCTTAGAAGTACTTTTCGTTTTGAAACCTTCTAAGGTATGTTGTTCATGAATGGATAAAAGTGTTTAGATTTTATAAAACTGTTTATAAAATGCATAGCCCACTGAGTACACTAGTACTCAGCCCACAAATTATTTCCAAATATTTTCAGGTTAAGTGCCGGATTTGACGAGCTGAGTTGAGGCGTGGTTGTTGTTCTCGTCAGATTGCTTTTATGAATTGCTTCCGCTATGATATTCTTTTTGTCAAGTATAGTTCGTCTGTCGATCTATAACTTTCTAATGACTCTGGTTATGTCCTTCTATTCGATAGAATTAGGATTGTGAACCTCAACTTCTGGCATCGAATAGCTTTTTGCATCGATTTGAATTGCGAGTCTTCTCGTTTATATATTAATGGTTATGTTTGATGTATTATTCGGGTTTCTTTCCAAGTCAAGCATGCCCCCCCTTCTTCCCCGCTTCTTAAATCCCACCCCTAGTCGCACCCCGGCTTACGGGCCTTCCCTCGGGAATTGGGGCTTGACACCTCAATATACTAATATAAACGTAAGGAGAAAATAGTATAAAAATAAGTCGTTGCTCTGCTAGAGCTTATTTGTGCAATACAATATATTATTCTTTATAGGAAAATAGTGGGGACATGTTCACTATCGTTATACCAGTTCAAGATCAAATTTTATGAGGATCAAACAATCAACTATTATTCGAGTAACACTCCAATGTTAATCTCAATCCTTTTTATAGTTAGACCAACATCTTGTGTAACTTGAAGATAACCAATGATATTTAAATATCATTTCAAAATCTCCTTCAAGGAGAAAAATAATATAACTTTGCTAGTAAACTAACTTTAAACATTGTATCAGGCCTGATATACTCCCTCTATCCCCCAAAGTGTGTAACACTTTGACTTGCACGGGTTTTAAGAAAAGTTGTTGACTTAGTGTATGATGTGTAAGAAGTGTAATAAGTGTAGTTAGAAAGGTGTGTTGTGAGTGGAGATTGGGTCCCACAGATGGCAATTTTGAAAATAAGACAACTTTAAAGGGTAAAAGGGAGAAAAAACTATGTCCCAAAATAGAAATTTTCAAGTGTTAAACACTTTGGGGGACAGCCCGAAAAGGAAATTCGTTAAACACTTTGGGGGACGGAGGGAGTATTAGTTAGTGCTTCTAGCACTTCAAACAATGGACTTCTGGTCCAACATTATTTAGTTATCTTCTTTTGGTCTAATTGAGTTCATTCATTTCAAGTGTTGAGACAATCATTGGGGCAAAGTAAATGTTATCTATCAAAAATATGTTCTCTATAGAACCTTATTCGAATAGATTGACTGATAAAGACACACTCTTTCATGGAGATTCTCGATATGTGGGTCGAGATAATGCTTAGACTTACTCAAGTCTTTCAATTTGAAAACTCCGTCATTATGCATGAACTTAACATTCTCAAATGCTATGTGTATTTCAATAATACAAAAGCTCACTAACATAATTATTGGTAAATACGTAAAGACACGCTTTATTAGTATCAAACATCTTCTTCTGGAAGAATTTACTTAGTTGAATTTTCAACTATAATAAAACATATAGTAACTTTATTTGGGAGAATCATATATATATTTTTCCAGTGACTTGTAAAAATATAGTCACAATATGAATGAATTGAATATCTATATCCATAATTACTGCCATAAATATTTAATAACATTTCATTTAACAAGAGAGTATATGTAGTTCATTTAGAATTTCTGCTAAAATCCTTGAGTTAACCTTGTTTTATTCATCACCAACACATTCATATCATTTGTCTTTTTGTACAAGCACTCAATTGTATTCAATTGTGTCCTACATGGACCACATTATTTATTTCTAATTTGTCACGACCCGTCCTTCACTATTGGTGGCAAAGTCGGGATACGCGACTATAAAATAATTAAATAAATAGAATATAAAGGAAACTGAAGGCTTTCAATGAAACAAAAGGATAATTTGATAACTGGACCAGTTCTTAACATAAG
Organism: Leonotis leonurus; assembly: GCA_026898415.1. Classification (NCBI taxonomy): domain Eukaryota; kingdom Viridiplantae; phylum Streptophyta; class Magnoliopsida; order Lamiales; family Lamiaceae; genus Leonotis; species Leonotis leonurus. The sequence goes on from JAPKLX010000255.1 coordinate 233,681, forward strand.
AGTTGGTTCTGAATCAATAACATTTGTCATAACATCATAACATAAAGGTGTAACACTTTACAGCGGAAGTAGGATCTACATAAGTTTACATGTATGAAGACATGTAAACCCCCAAGAGTTTGCCAACAAAAGAGACCGACAAGCCATGCAAAGCACCTCCATTCATCACATCTCAACCTGCACATTTAAAAATACATGCAGGGCTGAGTACAAACGTACTCAGTAGGCACATGCCGAAATCGCATACGTACATATATAGTTGTTATTGCCGTAAAGAGTGAAACATAGGGATTTTATCTTTAAAAGCACCTACGTTCACTAAATCCTTTTTGTGAAACCAATAGTTCGACAGCTGTCTAAGTTCTTTAGTATTCTACCATATCTGTTTCTACGTGTACCGTGAAGTTGGCCACCTTCTACGGACACTTAACCGGTCAACACGTTCGTCGACTCACTCCTTTGTGTACACTAGTTCGACTGGGGATGCTTACCCACCGGAACCCGAATTCGATTAAATGATAACAAGATAGGCATCGTACAAAACATAAATCATTTCGGCAATACAATACTTTAAAACATAAGTTCTCATTTGAAAACCTTTTTGAAATATCAACATAATAGCATACGAGCACACATAATTTCTTTGTAATAGAAAGCCTACTTGGATAGCTTCGGTTTGCACTTGCTTTGGCCTCGAAACGCGAGGTAGATCTCTCGTAAAGACCTTTAGAAAATCTCGTATAAGTTAAAATACTCTTAGTGCATTTGAAACATTTAATCGTAAGAGTATATTATTCTCGGTTCTTGTTTCGATCCGTTAATTGAGATATTGATACCTCGGATCAATATTCTCTCTAAGGTGTTAAATCCTCGATTCAATTATTCCAGTAATTGTCTTTAAGTGCAATAAGTGTATTAACACTTAATGAAATAATTAATTCTCGATAACAAATTATTCAAATAATATTGTAAGTTCTAATTATTTAACCCTTTTAAATAACCTTAAAATATTAATTGCTTAAATAAATCCTTAATATTTTTAGAGATATCAATCCTCTTAATTTAGAACCCAATTACTAAATAAACTGGATCTTCTTGATTTAATACTTAGGCTTTAATTGTCTAAATTATATGCTCTAAATATTAATACTTAATGTATATATATATTACTATCCCTTTTTCCATTATTAGTATTACTAATTGATTTAGCTCAATCTTAATTAAAATGACAAACCCAATTTAATTAAGTCTTAACTTATTACAATGTTAAACTAGTCCATTAGCATTTTATATCAATAATTAACTCTAGCCCAATTCAATTATTTTCGGCCCAATCCTTAAATTTTCGGCCCATGAATTAATTCTCGGCCCAAATACTCGACCCATGAACCCAGTCCATCACATAATAATTTCGGCCCAGTAACCTAGTTCTCAGCCCATATGTCTTAACTCACTTAAGCCCAACAAATTTTATTATTTGGCCCGTTTACCCGGCCCATACCCGGCTCATTTTCTAGATTCTTCTAATCTTAGTCTAACCCTAACTTTACTCTCATCTTCACTCTTACTTTCCCTCTCACTCGCCGCAGACACTCCTGTATCTCTCCCTCACTCTCTCGACTGAACGGCGAAGAGCTTGACGGGATGTTGCTGTCGACCGGCTCATCTCCACCAAAGGTAAAATCTTCTCCTTTCTCTCTGATTTTCCTCTCCCAAACCCATCTCTAAATTCCATCTTCTCTATTTCTTTATCTGCATGGTTTAGATTTTGTTGGAATTTTAGATGATTAAGATTTCTTAGTTAAAAACCCTATTCTTTTCGATTCCAGTACTGTCACGCCCCGTCGTCCGCCCTTGTGGCAAAGTCCGGGTACGCGACTATAGAATAGATAAATAAAGGTAAAGTGGAACCCTGAAAGCTTTGACTGAAACAAAAGGATATTTCGATAACTGAGTTTCAGTACATAACAAAGAGTTTAACTCTGAATTGACACCTTCGTCAAACAAAAATTTATAAAACCTCTTGCAGCGGAAAATGGTCTACATAAGTCCACGTGTATGAAGACACGTAAACCCCCAAGAGTTCAACTACGCAAAAGACTGACAAGCCCGTCATAGCACCTCCATTCATCACGTCTCAACCTGCACATTTAAAAAAAATACATGTAGGGCTGAGTACAAACGTACTCAGTAGGCACATGCCGAAATCACATACGTACATATATAATTGTCATTGCCGTAAAGAGTAAAACATAGGGATTTTATCTTTAAAAGCACCTACGTTCACTAAATCCTTTATGTGAAACCTGAAGTTCGACAGCTGTCTAAGTTCTTTAGTAATCAAGCATATCTGTAATTTCTTTGTGCCGGGAAGGTGGCCACCTTCCACAGACACCTTGACCGGCCAACCCGCTAGATGACTCACGGTCCTTGTGTACACTAGTTCGAGTGGGGATGCTTACCCACTGGAACCCGAATTCGATTTCATAATCATAGCAGATATGTATCATACAAAATATAAAACATTTATGGCAAGACAATACTTGAAATATCAATATAATAGCATACGAGCACACATAATTTCTTTGTAATAGAAAGCCTACTTGGATCGTCTTGACTAACGACTGCTTCTTTCTCGAACTGCGGTCCTGACCTTTCGTCGTACCATTTAAAGAAATCTCGAGTGAGATAATATTTTCGAGTGCATCTAATTATATTCTCTAAGTGTAAGGAATTATTATCCTTTGTTATTTGAGAATTATTCTCGATTCTTCTAACTCGGCTATCGTTCGAGTTTCGGATTTAGATTCTAGAAGGGTTGTTCGATGATTTCTAATCAAACCATGTTTTGACTTTGATAAATCATAATAAATTGGAAATAATTCCAATTGTAACGAATCAAATTTAAAGTGACCATAACATCGTAAAGTTTTATAATCCGAAGACAAAATACATAAAATCATTTTACTCTATTTTTCACGAATTTTCAAAGTTAGATAAATTTCCAAATTTTCGCTGGAATTGGCAGTTTGCGCTACCATTTTGAAATATTCATAACAAATCGAAAACACAACGAAACGGGGTGATTCAAGTTGGAGATTACTACTTACTCGATCTAGTATTTTATTATGTTAAAAACTCTACTTATTCTGTAATTAAAACACGAGACAAAACCCGGCAGAAACTTTCGGCCCTCACTCATGTTTTTAAACATGCTCGATTAATTTCCGTAAATTCACATAATACTCGTATATAACCTACATACATGCTCATCTATTCGATTCATCCGAGAAAAATCGAAAACATAAAAAACGACGAGTTCAAGTTAACTTCTCAAAACCTAACATGCTTAGATTTCATTGAAACTTAAAACACACGTTCATCTAACTCATACGAGCAACATTAATTCTCGACATTTTTCGATTCGGCTCGACTCGATAAAAATCGAAAAGGGGCAGCCCCTATTTCACTTTTTCATCATGCTCCAGACATGAAAATAAAACCGTAGAAACGTAGGTAAGATCGAGGGCTACCTTTCTATCGGATTAGATTTTGAAGAAATCGGAAAAATGAGACGAACGGGACAAAAATCGGAGCAAAACTCCTCCCTTTTCCTCCTTCTTTGTTCACGCCCATTTTCTGTTTTTGTAACTCACGTAAATGTGAAGAATGGGGTGACTTTGTGGTCTTTTATAGGCCACAAAAGTTGCCCTCAAAATATCTAATATCCAGGGTCCAAACCGTCTTTTCGCCTTTTAGATATTTTCGATCCGATTCTTTGTTATTTATCTATCTCGGTTGAAACGAGAGTCAACACACTCGACTTTCTTACTAATTAAAAATATCTTCGTCTCTCATGAACTAAAGTCGGGGTTTGGCCTGGTCGAAAAAATGCTTGTTTCTCGATTTCTTGATAAATATCAATTTAAAACTCCGTTTCTTCTGAAATTAATTTTATTAAACTTCTCGGGAATTTTCTCATTACTCGCTATAAAATCGAAAAATAGGAGTTTTCTTGATTTCTCGAGTTCTCGAGTTCTCGGTTTTACTATTCACTGACGGCGAAAATAAAATTTCCGCGTATGGTCCGTATCGCGATAAAAGTGTATGTAAATTATCGCGCTTTGTCCATATCTCGGCTCGGACTTCAAATCCGGGCATTCGAATGAATCCCGTATTTCGCCTCTTAAATATATCTATATATCTAAATTTTAAAATATCTAAATTTCAAAATATCTAAATTTCAAAATATCTAATTTCGAAATATCTAATTTCGAATGAATCCCCTATTTGCTCTTGTTACCCGTTATAAAAGTATAAGTCGGTTCTCGAAAGAGCGGAGATTTGGTCTCCGTTTTCGCTGAAACTTGGCAGCAAGCTTCAAAATAAAGTTTCTAATCCAAAAATTTTATTCTTGAGATTTTTAAACACATATCAGCCCGGTATAAAATACTCGGGTGTTACAAGTACCATTAATGATCTTCATATTTTCTCCCTTTTCCTTGGTGACTCTTTTTTTTTCTACGGGGAAGGTCTCTCGCAAGCAGTAGCCTCCAGAGTCTGCGCCTTCGTCCCCAGGTATACCTCCTTTCTCTATTTCTAAAGTTTGTAGTTTCAGTTTCATTTGTTTTCTGAAATTCTCACCAAATTTTCTAAATTCTTATTGCAAATCTCTTTCTCTCTTTGTTCTTATTTTCTGTGGGAACTGCTGGATTCAAGTTTGGGGCTAGGGTGGGTCAAGATGACTGTACCAGGCTGTGCTATGCTCGGTTTGGGCGTTTGGCAAGAGCTCTGTCCGTCGGGACAGCAGCTAAGTTTTTCTCTTTCCTTCTTTTTTTTAAAGTGGTTATGTGAGTTTCTGAAATTTGGGTAAATAATTTTATGGTTATGTGTTTATGTTACTGAATGTTCAAATCACAGTTTCAAGTTTCTGGTTTGGGTTCGCGTGGTGTTTTAGAAGTTAGAAGCATACTAAATTTTCTGCAAGTTTCTTATGACATGATTGATGTGTGTTTAGATTTCAGAGTTTCAATAAAGGAGTTGGTAGGTTCAAGCATATGCCTAAGATTGATTTTAAGCTTTAAATCTTTCAATCTGTAAATATCTATCCTCTGTTCAAGTTTAAGAGTTCAAGGTTTGGTTTATAACTTCGATTTAACCTTCTGCTAAAATGATGTTTCTTGAGATGTTGACTAAGTCTTATTCTTAAACTGGGCTTGGAATTTAGTGAGTTTACTCTTATGCTATAAAAATGGAGATATGTCTCTGTGTTCTGGAAATTTGTGCTCTGTTTTATAAGTGATTTAATTTACAGAAACATGTACTCCTACTCAGTTCCTTATTTTCTGATGAAGAAATGCTATATTCTGATTTCTATGTTCTGTTTAATAGCCTATGGTTTGTGTTTCAAAACTATGAACTTATATTCTAAGTTCATCACTTTGGCCATTAAACTGACATTATAAAACATATACATATAAACTGGACTTTGGTAAAACTACATGATTGAATCTTATGTTCTGAAATATGAAAATATGTCTATGTTCTAAAATCTGAAAACCTGCATAGTTTGATACTCTGTGTTATGTATAGAGAATGGTTCTAAGTGTAAAGCTTTGGTATCCTTTATGTCTTAAGTTAAAGCTTTGTTAAATTTTGAGCTTAGAATCCCTTTAAACTTCTCAATTTAAATTTGGATAACATTATTATATCTTTGTTCTGTATTCATGGATTTATTTGGAGGTCAGAATGCAGATTTAGAGTTTAAACATAATTGTAAGTTAAAACTCTAAAAGGTATGAATTGAAGGTATAGCTAGAGCTTCCATTTCTTACCTTAGGGCTTTAACTACTTCTTCTTGAATGAAAATGTGGCTGCTGCACTGATGTTGTTATGTGATAAACGGTTCAAAGGGGCAGCCATTATCTTCTATATATAGATGTTTGAGGAATTGTGGTTCTCTTTCTTAACACTTAAGATTGGAATGGATAGTTTGATAGCTTTACTCTATGTTTGTAGGTTTATGGGAGAAGCATGGGTGGATATCTACTCTTCCCTCACTCAACCGAGTGCTGCAGCCCCTCTGCATTGTCTCTTTTCCCCTGCAGCAGCATGGCTGCCCTACATCTTACTGTAGTAGACATTTTCTTAGTGTAGAAAGTCTTTCCCATGTTGAGATAATATCATCACACCTTACACATAACACTGCAGTAGACACTTTCTTACACTTATATAAGGTTTTCCTTCTTTCCTTCTTTTTCTTTAACTTACAGCCGTGTAAGATATAGATTTGGTTTTGGTTACTACAATGTAATGTAATAACACATCTATATATTTTATCTTGTTTCTACTTTAAGTGTTTTACATTTTTATCTCACCTTACTTACTTGATATATATATATATTCATACTTGAGTGTAATATCCTTTTCCTTCTCACAACATAACTTTGCAGATCTTATACATATAAAAACAGGCCTATGCGTGTAGTTCTTATCTTGCATATACAAATTTTCAGCAATATATATATATATATCAAACGTGTAGTATGTTATATATATATATATACCTAGATAAAATTTATACCACATAATTATTATGTATGCAACCTATGCATACCATTAAAAAAATTTCTCAAGATATAAAACATATACCTACACTTAAATATATATATATATATATATATATATATATGTCCAAAGTATAAAACATATATCTTAATATTAATATTTCTTAAGATATTAATCAAGAAATCTATAAATACTTGTTATCTTAAACCAAAATTCTTCTTCACTAGATTAAATTCTCATTAATTAACTACAACGTTCAATATATAAATAACAATCGCGTTCGAATATCGTTCACTTCGATAATTAAAAGACGGGGCATTACATAATTATACAATCATATGTTTTCTACCGGGACCACATTCATTTGTGCATGTAATATAAAAGACTTTCGTATATTTAGCGAATTAACTCTGCCTCAATTACTCTTTTCACTTCATTTAGTGCTTTTGACTATTCTATAACTTTAGCTTTTGAATCCAAATAATCAATTCGCAAGCAATTCTTGAGGCAAAATTTATTTTCAACAACTATAATATATTTATTACTCTCCTCATACGGACAAATTTAAAGTCAATTTTAATATAAATTTAAAGCAGACTTATTTCATTTTCCATAATATTTGAATTTGGTTGTTTCGTAATCACAGTATTATGATTATTTAATGCACGTGCAAATGTACTGTGATTCTTGTCTTCAAGATAATCCTCTTCAAGAGGGTATATACTTAATACATAATATTACAGTTCATCCCATTTAAATAGGGTATATACTTATATTTTAACATTTAATATACTTTCTAATTGATTTATAGGGTTCAGAAATTAAAAAATAGGGTATATGATGTTCTTAAAATTTTAATTTTTTCAAATAATTGTTAATTATGATTCATTATATCATATATTTATATATATTTAAAAAATTAATTAAAATGATTAATTAGATAGTAGATAACAGATGAACATTGCACTTTCTCCATGCATGCTTCGAGTTTTAACTTCATCTGCTAGGTTCCCAACAATGAGGACATTGGATGGAATCTAACCATTTTCAACGCTGTGACATTTCCTCCTCATAAACTTCAAGTTCAGAGTCAACATGTGGATCATCAAATTTAGGATGAGTTGTAGATGAAACATTAAAAGGGTCATCATTATCAAACTTGATATTAGAAAAGTCACTACTAATCTCTATAAAAAGCTCTTGATGATCTGTTTCTGGAGCAGGTTGAGGGGTAGCTTGATGTACATAATGATCTGTTCCTCCTTGCTGTGATGTCTCCACAACAGGTTGATCATCTTTTTCTTCATTTCTTCTTGGACTCCATAGCAAGATATCTTCGAGCAGTTGGTTTGTGGAGTTCTTTAAGCTGATGTCGAAGCTTCATAGATTCCTGAAGAAGAATGAATTGTTCCTGTAGATTCACATGTTGACTCATCAAACACCACATGAGGTGTAACCTCCACAATAAGGGTTCGCTTATTAAAAACACGATAAGTGTTGCTAATCTCAAAATATCCTAACAATATCCCTTGATCTTCTTTGCTATCAAATATTACCATTATTGTGAATGAAACACTTACAACAAAAACACAAAAGTATTTAATGCAAGACTTCTTGTTGTTCCACAGCTCGTATGGAGTTTTCCCATGGAATAAAGTTACCACAAATCGATTATGTGTGTAACAAGCCGTGTTGATGGACTCTGCCCAAAACTTCTTAGGAAGGTTGGTGTTATTGATAATTGTACGAGCTGCTTCTTTCAACGACGTGTTGCGATGTTCCACAACTCCATTTTGTTAAGGTATATGTTTAGCCTCTTTTTGGTCGTCTAAACTCGTATATTCATCGTCTTTATTCTTGTAGTTTTCCCATTTTCCATGATGTTTTGGGCTCAATTTACGCTTCATTTTATGTTTCGGGATCAAGACCTAAAACAAGTGTAAAAGTTGGAAATGGGACAAGAAAATATAGAGAAATGATGAGAGAATGAAGATGAAAGCCGAGAGCATAAGTCAACAGTTGCTCAGCCCTAGGAAACCGCTGACTAGGCGTCGCGTGTCCCAGGCCAAGCCACGCGCGCGAGGAACCGAGCGCCAGGGTCAGCGACTGCTGACCCCAGCGGATGACTCGATCAAGCGCCCAACGGCACATCGGATCACCCCCGCGCGTAGAACCCACAACCGGTCAAGTCAGCGGTCGCTGACATGTAGGAGACCGCTGACTTGCCCGACGTCTATAAAAAGGCGACGCGTTTCTCATTCTATAGAAACTTTTTTTCCATTCTATGCACTTATTTTCCGAGTACCTCTTGACTCATTATTCTAGGATCGAGTTTTGTTATTCTTAGTTAGCTCTTTTTTAGCTTAAGTATTTGACACTATTAAAGTTCATTGCTTTTCCGTTTCTCGTTGTGGGTTCGAGTTCTTCCATTCCAGTTTAAGAATCACTTTTACTTCGCTTTAAATTCCGGGTTCGATTTTATTATTGAGTTTTTTTATTTTGTTTATGCTATCGTGTTTCTATTTCGTTTAACTATTCTACGTTCTTCGCGATTTCGAACTCCAAGTTACTTTTACTTTCATAATTATTTCGTGTTGATTTCAATCTAGTTTTGATTTATATTGGAATCAATCCTCCCTTTTTCATTCGTAACTCATTTTCTTTAATTCGCAATTCGTTTATTTTTATTAATTTAGGATTTATATTTTTTTGTAATTTATATTTTCCGCCTAGTTTTAAAAATCTCTAACACTCTTTTATTTCCTTTATCATTGAACGAAGAATTAAATTGCCCTACTAAGTCTTCCTTGAGAATACAAATTGAGTTGACTTATCATTTCTAGATGACCTCATTAGATTACAAGCGACTCGAAACAATTTTAGTCGAAACAATGTACGCTCTACTGAAGTCTGATGTAGAATTTCCATTCTTGAGGAGTAACTTTCGATCATCTAGTTGATAAACTTTGTTCCATGATCTGATCGAATGAATACAATAGTTGTTCCCTTCAAGTTGATCAGCTTGTTGAGAAGGTCAGACAGCTTCTCCAAAGTCTCATTTTTCTTAAACATGAAAATCACCTAGGTAAATCTAGAATAATCATCTAAACTTATCAAAGTGTATTTTCTAACGTTTACACTTAAATTAGTGACTGGAACAAAGAGATCGAGATGGAGAAGCTCAAGTGTTCTTGTTGTTAAATGAGCTGCCTTTGTAGAGAATGAAGCTCTAGTTTACTTTCTAGCTTGACATGCTTCACACAAATCGTCTTTATCGAACACCTTATCAGGTAGACCTTCCACTAGCTTGTCCTTAAAGAGCTTGTTGATGGTTTTAATATTGAGGTGACTCAGTCTTTTGTGCTATAACCAGCTTTTCTCTATGTTGGACTTTGTTATCAGGCAAGTTTCGATCTTGTCATTCAATTAAACAATATATAATCTGTCCTGTAAAATTCCGGTAAGAAGAATTTATTCTCCTTCCATATTTCTTATTAGAGATTTGTTAGATGTGAATTCGACTCTTTTGTTGTAAGCACAAACTTGACTGACCGAAAATAGATTATGGTTGAGACCATCGACAAAGGAAACAAATTAGTGGTGTTACCAACTTGGAGGTCACCAGAACCTTTGGTTTATCCCTTAGAGTTTCCTCCAAATGTCACCTATGGTTCAATGCACTCCTTATAGTTGATAAGCATATCTTTATTGCACGTCATGTGCTTTAATCATCCTCTATCAATGATTCGTACTGCGCTTCGAGCTGTTTGTGATCTCCTTTTCTCATTCATAACCTGCAATGAAAAATCACTTATCACCCTTCTGAAAGAGGGTGCTTTGTTAGTAGACAAAGTTCTATTTGGAACCCAAATTTGTCTAATCAGGGATACATTGTTGACTAACTTAATTTGCTTACAACTGAAGTCAATGTATATGATCTACTTACGCTTAGTAGAAGGTTGGGGAGCAACAACTTGCTTCTTGGGAGTAGCTTGATGTTGAAAGCTTTTCTGCTTGGGAGCAACTTGATTGTGGGAAATACCAGCTTGATGGTGATGGTGAGCAGATGGTCTTGCATTTTGGTATCCAACTCCATGATGATTATGCTTCTTGTGGGAGTTGATCTCGGGTTGTTTGGTTTGTTGCTGCTTCACCAAAATGGCATGTGGTTGTCTTGGGTTGTTCTTAAGATTTACCACCTCATCTAGTATCTTACCCCTTTCTTTCACAAAGTTGCATTTGGGTTGTCACGTCCCCATTTTACTTCTCTAAGTGAAATCGAGGAAAACGTGACTAAAAGGGAAATACGGATAATAAAACGCAACGAAAGCGTTTACTTGAATGAAAATCGGGAAACACCTCAGAATAAGTGATTATAACAACATCTTAAAATAAAAAAAACTAACACAAGTCTGAAATACAAGGTTCGAAGCCAAAAGAGATAGCTAATAAGTTCTTGAATCTAAACAAAAGTCTGGCAGCGGAAACTGGATCAATATCTAGATTTACATGTATGATGACATATAAATCACCGAGAGTAAAACATTTAGAGCTTTGACAAAACCACCGCTGAGCCTCCCACTTCGTCATCACGACTTAACCTGCACATTTATAAATATATGCAGGGCTGAGTACAAATTGTACTCAGTAGACACATGCCGAAATCACATTCGTACTGATATATTTGCAATTGCCGTAACATAGTGCAACATAGGGATTTTGTCACTAAAGAACCTATGTTCACTAAAATTCTTGTGATCTTAAAAGTTCGACTGATCAGTCTAAGTTCTGGAGTAATCATACATATCTGTAATTCTGTGTGTCGGGAAAGTGGCCACTTTCCGCGAACACTGAACCGGCCAACCCGCTAAGATGACTCACGGTTCTGGTGTACACTAACCTTAAAAGATATAAATATTTAAAGGTCCGAAATCGATTAATTCATCAACAGATACGCATCATACCAAAATATAAATATTTTCGACAATGCAATACTTCATAACATTTAAAATTCTAAGCATTCTAAACGAAAATCATACTTTGGTACAACGCATACGATTTTGATTTGTAAAAGAAAGCCTACCTGTTATGCTTCCTTGTCTAAAGAAAAGCTGATTCAGATCAACTGAAATTTCCTTTCGCTGAACCTTAATCGCAATTAAGAGGAAAAATACTCTTCGTGAGCATTAATTTGTCTTATCTAATCAAGACGAAATAATGTGCTATTATTTCCTGAATTATTCTATTTATTACTCAATTCAAATCGAGTTTCTAGTAGTTAATCTAACTTCGTTATTAAAGAGTTTCGGTAATTATCTAATTCCCGAATTTCTTTAAAATAAAATCTAGATCACTATATCTAATTAAGGTACTATAATTAGTCGGGATAACTTACTCGAATAATTTAATTAACACTTAAGAATTTATAGTATCGAAATCCTGCTGCAAATCTCATTTCTAATTCGTAACACGGTCGACTTAAACGGTTGGGGTTAACGTGACCATTCATAATTACTCAATTAATCTACATCTAAAATTCTAAGATTTAAATAATTTAAGTCAAATTTTAAGACTTAATCATAGTTCGTTCCAATTTATTTAATTGGGGCTCGTCTTTTATAAACGGAAACCTTAACCCGTCAGATTAGTTGGCTCACAGTTCGATAAATATTACTTCGAGGTCCAGCCCGCTTAGTTGTTTCAGCCCAATTCTAATTTCCACGTTTGGGCCCAGGTGCATTGGCCCAACTTAGATTTAATATTTCCCAAGCCCAACCCAAATTCTTATTTACTAACCCTAGCTAATTCCTTGCTCACACTGTTTTCGTCTCTAGCCTTCTCCCATTTCCTCCTCTTCCTTCGTCTTCTTCATCTGCAGACATTACTGCGGACGATTCCTCAGCGGTTCCCTTCGTTCTGCTTCTTCCTCCGCCTTCATCCTTTCTCCCTCGTTGTCCCCCTTGCTTTAAGTTCATCACTCTCTTCACTTTCCAATGGTAGCATCGTTCACCCTGGGTTCCAGTCGCCATTTACACTATGAGGTAAATCTTCTATTTCTAGATTATTAACCTTTTTGAATCTAAATTTTCTGTCTTGCAAACCTAGGTTTCATTTACTATATCGATTCGTCCTTCCTGCATTTTGAAGTTTCAATTCCTTTCGTGAATCAGTATGTTCTGAATTTGATTTTGATTTGAACCTTTCTAATACTTCTAGCTTCTTTTCTGAAACAGGGACGACGTCTCCCATCGCCTCCCTCTTCTCCCGGTCTGTCTCTGCTCTTGTTTGCTTCTGGACGGCGGACTTCGTCGGAGAGCTCCTGGTCTGCAGTCCTTGGCTTTCTCTTTTCCAGGTAACTTTTAGTTCTTTCTCTATATTTTAGGGTTTATAATATGTACGTTCTTCTCTCCCTCACAGTTCATTTTTCAGAATTTGACAGTCTCTACTTTCGATTTTGGGATTCAGATTCTGAAATTCTTGTATTTTAGATTTTAATTCTTTGTTTTCTGTATGATCATAAACTCTTTCAAGTTTCTGTTTTAATCAATTAGCTAAACCATAGTTCTATTCTGAATCTGGGTTATGAAATAAACGAAGTTTCTGTTTAGTTTAAGAGTTTCCAATTCTGAATTGTTTAAAGTTTTTAATCGATTTCTGACTTTGGTTTGGTTCTGCTTCTTGGCTGAGGAATACTATGGTTGCTGGTTCTGTTCTAATTTATACATGGGAAGTGATTTTGGAGCTTGGTTGACAGAGGAGAGGTAATCTCTGTTTTTAAATTCTGAGATTATAACTTTTAAGTTGGTTTCTTATTCTGGATATTAATGTGTATAGATTATGTTCTGGGGCTTGAGTCCAATATAAATACATAAGTTTAAGTTATAAAATCAGAATCCATACATATGAGTATTTATGTGTTCTGTTCTGCATGCACATATATATGAATATGAGTGTTCTGGAATCTATGAGTTGTTTTCTAAGCAATAAGGATCTAAATAAACTTCTCCGTCTGCTAACCTTAACTTCTGAAATCAATAAAATAAGAATACTTATACACATGCTTTGCTAGCTTAATTCTTAGAGTTCAAAATCAGAATCTACTCCAAACATGCGTATAAAGTATAAGTTTTGGGACTAATAGAGTCTATGTACGTATCTAGAAGTGTATTTCTGAAGTTTTAAGGTGATTTGAAGACTGCAGTTGTATATATATATAATCTCCTTTTCATTCCAACATTTTAAACAAAATTTAAGAGAGCTTACTCTGCACTCTAAAAGTCAGTTATGCACTCTCTGTAATGGTTTCTGATAAGAGAAGAAAGGAATCGGTTTAGCTAGATACACATTAGAAGTTAAAGGCTGTAGATCTAGGTTTACCTTTTTGCTTCCTAAAATCTGAAACTTAGGTTGGAGAAAATGTCTTCTTGGTGTGGAAGGAAAATCTGCGTCTGAGGTGTTTTGCAAGGTTGAGATGGGTGTTAAAAGGAAATGTAGGAAAGCTTATATGATATGTAGTGGTTCTTTAAATAAGCTTGCTGCGCAGGCACTTGAGTCCTTCTATATATATTTGCAGCCTACTTCTAATACTATATTGTCTTACATCTTGACTTTGGGGCAGCATTCAATTTGATTGCTTTCTTTCTCCCTTGCAGGTGTAATGCAAAAGTACGGAGGTGGAGTGATGATCAGTCTCTGCTCTTTCCTACTGCTGCAGCCCGTCCCTTCCTTCTATTATTTTTTTTTTCTTTCCTCACCCTTCTTTATTTGCATAATAGTGAGCCTGCCTTAATGTTTACAAGATCTGGGCAGACTCTAGTATCTTATATTAATGCTTCAGATTTAGCTAGTGATTTCATGTCTATTCTATAGGGCTTTGGAGGTAAGTGTAGCAGTCACAGTGCCTTGTTGTATTATGAAACATAATGAATTTCCTTCGGTTGAAAACAGACTCAAAAGTCTACTATTTCACACCTTTCTATTTCTGCAGCAAGTACTATATATATATCTAGACCTACTGTACATTCTTTTCTATTCATATAACTTACTTATATACTTAACCCTATGCAATAAAATATTATACGTGTGTTTTCCTTTTCCTTATTCCCATAGGTGATTAATCATGAATAAGATGTAATGAAATCTAATTATCCAACTCTATAATTCCAAAATTTTATTCTAATAATCCTTCTTAATTAAACCCGGAAGGGATTAATTAATAAATTGTATCTCGACTAAAAGCATAGCACAACAATTATCCCATTTCTCATTCGAGTGAAACATTTAAGCATAATAAAACATATCTACGTTATCAACCAATAATTAGTATCTAACTAAGTATTATAACCCATAAAGTATTTGTCTCATCCCTGCATAACCTATTTTAAATATCGCCTCGAACTTAAACTAGAAATTAACCCTTTAGTTCGTTTCTTTAATTAAACACATCATCGAAACGAACTTACACAATTTCTATGCTAATACCAAGACTATAATGTGTACGAAAACAAATTTTTATCAAGATCAATTAGCTAATTGACAAATAAAGTAATTATAAGACGAAATTTTATTGTCCCGATTTTCGATACACGATATTATTAGAAGAAATTTTACGGGCCATTACATGGGTGGTCCTTGATGTTCACCATCAAATCCGAGTCCACCTTTCTCTGAAACTCTGCGTTGCATATTGATCATCTCAATTCTTTCTCCGCTCTTTTGCACTCTTCTCGTGTGAGCATGTAGCTTGTTGTATTTTTCATTAGTTGCTTGCTCTCTCATGATCAAATCGAAGATTTTTACATTGAGGGCATGCATCTATCATTTTTTAACTTGAGCTGGTCCCACAACTCGTTTTCACGATTTGTGAACGAGTTGCTTAATAACTTCATCTCGTAGATGGTGGTTGCTAAATTTGCATTGTATTTTATATTATGTTTGAACATCTTACTCAATCTGGCATGATCCTCCATAATCTTTGCAAAGTCTTCAATCGAGACACTTTCCGAATCATCTCCACCAGAGTCATACACAGATGAATAAGAATTATCAGAAAGATGAGAGTTTACCTCGGCATTATCAAGACCGTTTTCTACTCCTATGTAGCACTCATCCAATTCATCTTCTTCCTTTATCACCAGGAAGGCTTTGTCATTTTCTGTCGAACTGTCTGAGAGATGGCTTGAAGTAGTTTTCTCTTAAGAGATCATGGTCTTTCTTTACTCTTTGAGCTTTCAATCTCTCTTAGCTCTAAACTCTTCTCTCTTTGTTCTTGATAGATCTGGATAATCTGTCTTGAAGTAACCTGTCCTGCCACATTTGAAACAAGAAAACTCGAGGAGGTCAGTTTTAACAAATAAAGTAGATTGCACCTCATTCTTCCTTTCAGATCGATTTTGTGCTTCGATCTTTCCTCTTGATGTTCTTGTTGTTATCATGTAGAACTTCTTATATTTGTTAGCTCGAGATTCCATCTTCTTGAATCTCCTCACCATGAGAATGTATTATTTCAAAAATTTGTCCATTGAGAAGCGCTCATCATTTGAACTCGTTGGCTCCTTCTCAATAGGAACAACTTTGAACTTAGCTTTGAAGGCTACCTCCTTTTCTTTCATTCCTGCATCAAAAGGCTTGTTGCAAGAAGGCTTAAAGGAGCCATGGATACGATTAATATCATATTCATTACAAGTTAGAATATCAAATAATTATTCGGTAATTAAGGATTTGAATTAAGGTCTCAATTTGTGTACTGCAAAGTATATTTCCCACCTAGCAGGTTGTGTAATGGCCCGTAAAATTTTCCTGATAATTATGTATCAGAAATCTCAATAATAAATTTTCGTTGTTTATTTTTATGTCGATTAGCTAATTGATATCAGTAGTTATTTTTTTTTTGTGCACCTTATAGTTTTTTTTGTAATAATAGACATTATGCAAGCTCGTTAGATGTTGAGATTTAATTAAAGAGTCTTACTCAATGATTCTTTTAATGCACAATCGATAATTAAGTTCGATAAGAAAGATTTAAAAACCTTTGCGAAGGCAAGTCTCGTGCCTTAGAAATTATCGAAACGTTAGTTAGATATAAAATTTTAATTATCAAGAAAAGGCCATAACAATTTGTAGTGTAGTGATGTATCATAGAAGGGTACATTATTTAGAATTAATAAAGAAAATATGTTGGAAAGGATTATGGTTTATAATTCTTATTAATCAAATAATTATTGTCGAAGTGATGATTTATAATTACAAGATTATGGTATATTAGTGCTATGAAGATTCTGCACTCTAGTTGTGTACAATTAGAAAATAGTGTGTTAAACATTTCTATTAAGTAGAACATATTATGGACTGCATTCATGAATATAGATGATATAATGCAACTAAATCCAATAAGTGGAGTACGTGTATATATGTATATAATCACAGCTTAGACTTCATGTTGCAATCTGGAACTTACGTGTACTAACATATTAATAAGGAAAGAAAGTTACTCATCTAGAAGTATTATGGGAAGAAGTAAACCAACACCAAATCTGCAGTCTGCAAATTTGTTTCTAAGGAAGTTATGAGAAAGAAACCACCTATTATGCACTTCCAATATCACTACCTTCTATTATAAGAATAAGGAAATAGTATAAGAAGTAAAAGCAAAGGACTGGAAAGCAGCATCATGGCTGCAGCCTGCAGGTCGAGTAGCACCCTTCCACACTCCACCATTTGATCTCTGCACCATAAGACAATCTCTCACATTAATATGCAACCCAAAAAGTCAATGAAAATCAGAATCATAGCAAGGCCACTTGAGTTATAGCTGTAACATAGATGATAGAGTGAGTAAATTAGGGGACTTATATGTTAGAGAACAGCAGTTCTGCTGCTTACATTACAGAATTAAAACACATCTCTATCTACGTTGCAAACCAACCCCAAAAGAAGAAAACACTCTCCCACACATATTACCTAAACATTCAGTTCACTTCCAGCTTCCACGCAGCAGCACTCACCCCAGAAGAGTTCTTAGCCATTTCCAATCCAAGTTAAGAAGCATCTCAAGATATCCTAAACCCCAAGATTTCTAAGGAGCCCTAAGGTAACTAAAGGTGTTAAGCATTCAGATTTTTATAAGTTTGAGCTTTTGCTTAAATCAGTTTTACTCTTTTCTTCTCAGAGGAAAGCTTGGAGATTTCTTAGCCAGATCCTAGAGAAAAGTAATCCCTCCTACTTATATCTGATTGTTAGAATAAAAAGGAGATTTTATGCATAACTTGAAATCTTTAAAACCTGGGAAAACTAAGACTTAGACTTTGGGACCTTAAACTAGTTCTTAAAAGTTAGCATGCTGTCCCGTTAAGCAGAATACTTGCTAAAAGAATTGTTTAGGTTTTAAGTTCAGTGATTAGAATTTGCAGACTAAGAAGCTTTTAGATCTTTATTTCTTAGAAATAACTCTTAGATTCCAGAACATATATATATATACTTATATGCATGCAGATTCAGGAAGAGAACATATAAATACTTATGCGTAGTTTCTGACTTTAGAACTAAAAACATATGTTTATCATATTCTGTTTCCAGAACATAAGTAGTACTTGCTACCTTCATAATAAGAAACCAACTCAAAAGAGAAATGAATCTCAGAATTTAAAACAGAAATTACCTTATATGACAACCAACCTCCAGAACCTCTTCCACGAACCAACCGAAATCAGACCAGCAACCATTAATGTGTTCCTCAGCCAAGAAAGAACCAAATCAAAGTCAGAACTCACTTAAATTTAAGCGAAACAAAATCCTAAAACTCTTATCTAAACAGAAACTTCATCCTAATTCACAACCCAAACTCAGAATTTAACTAAGGTATAGCTAGATGTTTAATTCAGAAACTCTTAACCAAACTAAAGCTCTTTCAAATTCACAACACAATTATGTAATGAAACTATGGTTTAACCAACTATTTAGTACCAGAAACTTGGAAGAGTTTTAACTACAGGAAACGAAGGAATTAAATCCATATTTCAAGAATCTAAAAATCTGGAATCCCAAATTAGAACAGAGCTTATAAACATTTCTGAAACAAAAACGTGAAAGAGAAGAACATGCATCACAATATAAAATCCAAATATAAGAACAGAAATTCGAAACCTAAAAGAAATACAGAGATCGATGGGTATAAGGAAAATTTGGGGGAAGATTTATAAAACTGAAATGGGATTTTCTAAAACTAGAAAGAAATCGAAAAGGGAGTAGGAAATTCTACCTTGAAGCCAGCGAGTGGAGGAGATTTTCGCCATTTCAGTGACCGAGAGAAAACGAGTAGCAGCCGAGGAGATCGAGTTGAGGGAGAAGGTGAAACGAGAGCACAGAGAACAGAAAGGCGAGAGAGTGGAGGCGAAGACAGCCGAGTATCTGCGATGGAAAGGAATAGAGCAGCGAGGAGAGATGTGGCACCGCGAGTGAAGGAGATGAAGAAGGATTGTATCTCAAATGAAGAAGAGAGGAATGGAGTGAAGCGGCTGACTATACTAGGGCTAGGATTAGAAACCCATTTAGACAAAGAGACCGATTGGGATAGTGCAATTTGTGCCGATAGAGGAGAAATGAATGGGCTGAGAATGAATTCTGCGGTTTGAGCAGAGAAGATAGAAATAAAAATTTGTTTGGGCCCAGATTCAAAGTCTAATCGGGCAGAAATAAAATAGTTAAACCAAGCAAAAACAAGAACTGAGAATCTAGCCAGATACCGATAAAATTCTTAATTAAATTATTTCGAGTACGATATCTCGACTTATTATAGTACCTTAATTAGATAGAATGACTTAGAGAATTTTTATGGAGAAATTCGATAAGTAGATAATTATTGGAAATTTTCAATAATAGGTTGGTTTAACTACTAGAAACTCAATTCTAAATTGAGTAATAGTTAGAATAAATTATGAAATAATAGCATATTATTTCATTTTGTTTTGATAAGACAAATTAATACTCACGAAGAGTATTTCCTCTTAATTACGATTAAGGTTCGGCGAAAGAGAATTTCAATCAACCTACGCCAGATCATCGTTAGACGAAGAAGCACATCAGGTAGGCTTTCTTTACAAATCAAATCGTATGCGTTGTACCAAAGTATGATTTTCGCTTAGAAATGCTTTAGAATTTTAAAATGTTATGAAGTATTGCATTGTCGAAAATATTTGTATTTTGGTATGATGCGTATCTGTTGAACAATTAATCGATTTCGGACCTTTAAAGATTTATGTCTTTTAAGGTTAGTGTACACCAGAACTGTGAGTCATCTTAGCGGGTTGGCCGGTTCAGTGTTCGTGGAAAGTGGCCACTTTCCCGACACACAGAATTACGGATATGTATGATTACTCCAGAACTTAGACAGCGTTGTCAAACTTTTAAGATCACAAGAAATTCTTTAGTGAACATAGGTTCTTTAGTGACAAAATCCCTATGTTGCACTGTATTACGGCTATTGCAAATATATCAGTACGAATGTGATTTCGGCATGTGTTTACTGAGTACTTTCGTACTCAGCCCTGCATATATTTATAAATGTGCAGGTTAAGTCGTGATGACGAAGGGGAAAGCTCAGCGGTGGTTTTTGTCTAACTTTAAATGTTTTACACTCGGTGGTTTATATGTCGTCATACATGTAAATCTAGATATTGATCCAGTTTCCGCTGCCAGACTTTTGTTATAAATCCAAGAACTTTTAGCTATCTATCTTGCTTTCGAGCTATGTAGTTCAGACTTGTACTTGTTCTTCGTATTTTCTTGACGTTGTTTTAAATCCCTGATGACTTCGAACGTTAAGTTTTTATTGATGTATTGGACTTGGATCACACAACTCTATTGAAGTCTTTCCCTTTTGTTGTACGTTTCACATTTTATCCTTTTATCAATGCTTTCGTTGTGTTTCATTATCCGTACTTTCCCTTTTAGTCACGTTTTTCTCGATTTTACTTAGAGAAGTGAAATGGGGACATGACAGGTTGTCACACCCCGATTCCGAGGAACGGCGCATGCGCCAGAGCTTGACTAGGGGGTAAGAAAAGAAGCGGGAAAGAAAGGGGGACATGGAATGTAATGATGAAAGAAGAGTGGTCCTTGTAAATGGAAAGTAAATCGTTTATAATTATGACTAATCTGAATGGGAGAAAAGAAACAATTAAACCCACCATCAGACATAACCAACAATGATGACATGGTCAATGAACAATCGAATGCAAAGAGATGAAATGCAAGATAGAGTTGAAGATTATAACCCGTAACATGGGAGCAGTAATCTTGAATCCCAAGCGGCCAAATCATCAAATAGGATCTGTCGATCAAGGGAGGAGATTAGTGAGCCTAGCTCGCCAAAAGAAGTAACTCAGCCAACTCGCCAAGTGTGGTAAGTGTTACACGACAACATCACAAGGGGTCGAGGAGTAGAGCGTCCAAGAGGGGCCGACTACGTCTAAACTCTCCTATGAACATGAATGCATGTCATAGACAATAATAATTCTCGTGAAGGAAAAATATATCATTTTATTGTCATGAAGCCAATAGTATGAAGAATTAGAGACTGAAAAAGAACATAAACTTGACAGCGGTATACATAACATGACAGTTTGCAACAATCATTTCCTTAGCCTCGCACGACACCACCAACCGCTCAATCTACAAAATAATTTGAAAATATTTTGCAGGGCTGAGTACTAATGTACCCCGTGGGATGACTTATCCAATAGGAGCAAAATATTTTAACATAGACATCCATTTTGATATTCATAAATATCAGAGCTTAATAACTCAAACAATACATTTTGAAAACATATATACAAACCCACATGTTGGTCCCGAAAGAGCAAGGTTTGGTGTATGTGGGGGGGGGGGGGGGGGGGGAATACACCAAACACAAAATTTTCAGTTTACTTGGCTAATTATCAGAGAGTTCAAGCTATTCTTTAAGAAGAAATTGCTCGGCAGATGACTGACCAGATTGATCGACAGATCGATAGCAGATCAATCCAAACAGGTTGCTCTCTAGTGTAAATACTTTGACAATAATAAGAGTGATCTTATTACTTTCAAAGTATTGTGTGTGCGGAAATATGGTAGACTTAGTTGGTGCTCTTATATTGAAAACCTTAATTATAATCCAGATCGTTAAAGCAGGTTGATTGAGATGCAGTTTAAATGATAGTGCAAGGGTTAGAATAAATAAACAACAGAATATAAATATGCAGAAAGGTAAATGACACGGTTGTTTAACGTGATTCGGGAAATCCCTACGTCCACGGTCTGATCAAACTAGATAAAATTATCCACTACTAGGATACTCTTCTCCTTTATACTCGCGGAGAACGAGCCACAAGTATCAATCAAAACTAGAAGGATACTAATGCACTAATAAGGGTCGAGTCCCTTTACAACAGATTACCTCTACGTTACCACTAGAAAACTACTAGCTAGCAGGGTGATCTCATTTCTCTCGATAAGACAGACTTGAATCGAGGTTGGGTTGGTGTGATTTAGAATCACAAATAGTTTGAAGCTTTAGTCTGACGTAGAGATTGATTGCTTGAGAATGTTTTTATCGATGTAGCACGTATTCTCTCCAGACTTTGAACTCCAAATATATATAGAGTATTAAATAATAATCTAAACTAATTAATAAATTAAACTAATTAAACTAATTAAATCTTAAATATACTTAAACAATTAAACTAATTAAACAACAAAATTAATTAAGTAAACTAATTACATAATTAACAATAAAATTAACTAATTTAAACAATTACAACACTAATTCAACTAATTAACGTAATTAAACATATAATATTAATTAACAATTTAAACTAATTAAATAATTAAACTAATTAAATAATCTATACTAATTAAATTACATAATTGTCACAGCCTCAATTTCCAAAGGACGGATCAGTGGGGTGTGACTTGGGGTTGGATAAAAGAAGCAGGAAAGAAAGGGGGCATAAAGGTGAAACCGCATAATTTAATATTTAAGTAATACTCGGGCAAAATATACATGAAGAAGATAGCATTACTTTAACAAACGAGTTTAGGCCACAAGCTTAATTTCAGTACAAGGTTCGAAAAACGAGGCCTAAAAAGGATTACGCTAACCAAAGTCAACAACGTAATATCATAAGGTTCGATATTGCTGGTTCACGAAACCAGTCAACTATAACAAAAGATAATAATACGGAGTTCAGCGGAAGACTTAAAATAAATAGATTTATATATGAAGATATAAACCTATTTCCAAAATGTTAACTTAACAGACAAGCAACCAACTTCTCAGCACATCCGCCAACACCATGCCTGTTCAACCTGCAAGTGTTTGGAAATACAAGCAGGGCTGAGTACTTGATGTACTCTGTGGGTTATGCCGAAAACAAATTATTTTATCGTCATGCATTCAACAGTATCACACAAGAACCTTGAAATAACTTGTGAATACTAAACATTCATTTTCCTTTCATAAACTTGGTACGGATCCGTTTTCTTTCATTTCTGTATTATCCATATCTGTAACTACGCTGGGGAAGAAGGCCTTCTTCCGCAAACGCATCCCTTCACCGGAACCGGTCCAATGGGCTCACAGTCCACGGATTCTGTGTACACTAACCTTGGCCAGTACACTCACATGGCTCAAGATCCGATCGATTACATACGTTGACCACTCAGATGGTTCAACACAGATAGGAGTCACACATAAAACACAAATAATTTTATGCATGACAATCATTTCACATTTTCTTAAAACATGCTTCATTACAGCAAAAGTATAGTTTGTAGTAAACTCACCTGAAATCCAATGCTAGATAGCAAACCTTATACTCCTCGTTTCTTGGTTGTCACACTCTTGATAAACCTTCAAGTAACTAGCCACATTTAGAGTCGTTTGAGTTCTATGATAATGTCTATTGACTCGAGAAGAAATGATTAAATCTAATTTATAGGGTTTAGGATTTCATATCCTTTCTATAAATATTGACACGAAGATTAAGATTTTCTCTAAATCTTTAACTTCGTTCTAAACAATAAGTATTTATTAATATATAAGAAATAATTAATCGATCGCTTGCAATTAATTTAATTGAGACAAATAAATCTCATATAAGAATTGAAAGTTAAAGTGAAGTTCTCATAATCAGATAACCTTAGAAAAGGTTAATCTCTCGATTCACATTAATTTAGATTCACTAAATTAATTAGTATCATAATTATTTATTAACTAATTAATCATTAGTAAATAAGATCTATATAATCAAAATAATAATTAATCTTAATTAATTATTAGTAACTGGGGTTAAATAATTTTAATAATTAATCAACTTAATTATTTATTACACATCAAAATTAAGTAATTTAATTAATTCAAGTTAATAAAATTAATTAAAATAAAAATCAATGGATTAGATCCATTTATTTCTATAATGGGTCGGCCCATCTTTTCTTACCTTTGGGTATAGTCTGAATAATAAATAACAACTCGACCTAAAATATATGAATATAATCCGGCACATTTTCGGTAATTCGACCCAATTCACATTATACAATTGATTGGTCCAACCAATAGTATTTATAATTTCAAACTGGGCATCGGGCCAACAATTAATTTAACATGGACAATAATTAATAGTCACGAATAATCACTCAACACAATTCTTATTAATTCAATTTTTTTGATTTTAGTCAATTATATATATACTTCATAATATACATTTAATTCATTCTCTTTTATTTCTTTAATTTAATAAATGAAAAGGGTTGTCCCCTCTTTCATATCTCCCCATCGTTGAACACGCACAGAGCACACCTCCATCTCCGTCGCTCTTCTCGGCGAAAATTGGTTACCGTTACCTCTGGTCAGTATGATTTTCATTTTCTCTCTCAAGATTTATTCCTCTATAATTAAATTGTTGGACCAAAGCTTCAAAATCCAACAAAAATCAACGAAAGAATACTCCTTTCTCCTCGAATAGAGCAAAGGGAAGGATTTATGGTAAAGCCCTAATTTTTGCCAGCCTTTATCTTCCTCGTTTCTTTCCCTTCGCGGTTTGCTCCGGCGAGTTATCGTCCATTGAAGTCGCGAGCATAAAAGCAGCCGCATTAGGCCACCACTGCTGCTGCAGCGCCACTACGTCGAGCTACCACTGCTATAGCAGTCTCGTTCTGCTGTGCTCGATTGTCGAGTTGTCTCATTTCCCTATTGTTTCGAGACTAGGTAAATTCTCACTTCCTCGTTTTCTTAAAGTTCAGATTTTTTTTATAAGTGTTTTGATTATTGCTTAATGGCTTGTTTTGTTGAAATAATTATCTCATTAGTGTGAAGACTTTAAAGTATTTGAATTTTTTTAGATTCCAGGATATAAAACTACATATTGTTTTAGTGTGATTTAGCAACCTAAATTTTAAGTTATGAAATCACTCATAAAACGTAGTACTAAGACAATAAGGAAGCATGCTTTGAGTTGTTTTAAGTCTAAGAACAACATAACTAATTACATGCTTGAAAACTGAAAATAAGGGATGGAAAGCATGTTTCGAAACTTACTTGTTTGTGAGTGAGGATTTGCAGATAGAGATGAGTTAATTGTTGCTATCCCTTTCTCCTTTCAATGGTCTTCTTTTATTTGGTTACTCTTATTTTTAGAATGTAATGGGTATATCTATAGGGATGGAAACGGATGTTGCTAATGACAGAAAAGCAATTGTGTGGTGGAAAATAAAGTGGAGTTGGTAGGTTGCTTAAAGCATGGTGAAAGTATGGGTGTCTGAAAATTTTGACTATTGATGGGAGAAGAATGGCGTATGGAGTTGGTAGATGAGAGATTGAGAATTATTTGTCAGAACACCCCTTTTTTCTAGTTTTGGAAAGTAGCTAGATATTTGTTTTGTAGATTGTATTATTTGCTATTATTTACTCAACTAAATGTATATTGTACCTTTAATATAATTAAACTTCTATTAAATTATGTAGCTCAATAATATTTATACTTGTATTATTTCACAAGTTTTGTTATCTAAATAACCAAATCCAATTCATAAAATAAAAATAGATTTCACTTGAGAAAAAAAAAATTTCAAACTCGTCATATTTTCGTCAAGCTTGTTTAAATAACGAAATTAAAACTCAACAACGGAGTTTAAAAAAATATTACTACGAATATGCTACTCTATTTAATAACAAAAGTCGATAATTCTCGCGAATTATTTAACGGGGTATTACATACTACCCTCCTTAAAATAAATTTCGTCCTGAAATTTCTATATCCTTATAGAATAAAATATATGGGATATTTATGTAATGTCCCGCTAATTTACTAATAATTACCATGTACTGAAAATCAGGATAAGAAAATTTCGTTATAAAAATTTAAAATATCGATTAGCTAATCGATATTAGTAGCTATTATTTGTGCATGCTATATTTATTATAGTAATGATAGAAATTATGCGAGCTAGTTTGAATAACAAGGTCATTCAAAAAGACGAAACAAATTAATTTCTTGCGTTGCATAATTGGTTTTAGTTCGTTATAGTAATTAAAAGCTATTCAATTCAAGACTAAAGCTTTAAGGATATTGATACCTTAATGAGATATTAATTAATTACCTAGAAAATGTATAACAAAGTAGTAGTATATTTTTATATTATAGAAATGTATACTACTTAACCTTGATATAGTAATAATGCATAAAAAGAATTATGGAATTATTTATATTAATTAGTTAATTAAATTGTTGCAAAGTAAGAATTTATGTTTAAAGAGTTATCATACATATGATATGATAATTATATACTTAAGTTTGTGTATAAGTAGAAAATAACATGCTAACTATCATTACTATGTGAAATGATACATTAATTGCATTAATGAAATAAGATGTATAGTAATTAGTATTTAGTTCTAGAGATAATTAAAGGAACAACGAGTAAATATTTTCATCAAGAAGATGATTATTACAATTATATATGTGTATAAATATCCTACGGAAGTATGGATAAAATTATCCAATATCATCAAATACAACTTATAATTAGCCCATAGTATCTATATTGTTGGCAAAGCAGTATATGTATGGGTGTAATACAGCCATATATATATATATATATTTATACGCATACAAGGAAATGGCAGAAGAAGAATAAAACAACCTGCCTAATAAAGAGTTGTTTCACACTCTAACTTAAATATGGGAAAGGAAACTCTGTACATATACAGAGAAGTCTATAAAGAGAAACTGCAGGATACTACAAAAGTTATGATAGTAATAAAATGAAAAGGGACTGCAGCCTACACTTTCCTACCCCATCCATCCATCCCTTCACCTGCAAGAACAAAGAGAGATGATTTATTGGTTAATAGTTGTTCCCAAATCAGACCTACAGCTGCCGAATTATAAAGAAAAATAGTAGCTATAGGCATAGATAGAAGACTTTGAAGGTTAATACTCAAGTGCCCCTGCATACTCAAACATTGCAAACACTTTAAGTATTCTATATAACAACTAGAAGCCCTTATACACACTTTTGAAACCAGTACCATTCATCCGTAGCACATTCAGAGGAGTTCTGTCAAGTTCCTACCACAGAAGAAATCCAACCAGTTCCAATCCAGAAGTTAAGGTATACCAAAACCCCTTTCTTCTTCTGAATTCTTTTGGAACTTAGTTCAAAGACCTTTGCATTGTTTAACCATGTTTAGGACTTTAAAAAGAAAAACTGAAAATTTAAGAGTAATGAGAAACTCTTCCTCAGCCTTAAATTTTTAAAACTCCAGTGTATGCAGTTTATATTTAGGTTTTACATTCTCTTAGAACTTAGTTCCAAATCTGCTATTTTTAACTATGTTTCAGAAAACTATAAGGTTAAATATAGTGAAATTGTATGAACTCTTTCTTCACCTTCTCTGTAAAACTTATACATATATAAGAACATAACATTTAACAAGGAGGAATTAATGACTAAGTACATAACTTTGAACTAAATTCAGATTTGCAGAAACATAGAACAACAATTACATTTTAGAATTTGGAACATTTGCATATTCTTATGTTTTCAGAAATTTAGAAACTATACTTATGCTTTTAGAACTACAGGGCATATATATATTCAGATTTGCAGAAACATAGAACAACTTTTATATTTTCAGAATTTCAAAACCTATGTATATATTATTCCAGAACATAGACATAGAACCTACACTTATATCTTCAGATTTAGAATGGATATATACATATAGATATGTAGTATCATTCCAGAACAAATCACACACCATGTACAGATTTTGAACATAGAGATATAATTATATAGTCAGATTCATCAAGCCAACCACATAGCATCCACTTTCTAGAACATAGACACAGCTTGAAAAGATAAGACCAGAATCCATAACATCACCTACAGCTACATATCTAGATTTTAGAACAAAGACATATACCCAAACATTGTCAGATTTTATAACATATACGTGTTCTGAAATTAGAACATACGCAGAACTTATCAAATAAGAAATTTAGAACAAATTAAGAACCTGATTAGAACAAATCCAAAGTCAATAATTAGAGCATGCAGAATAGTAAGCCTCAAGTAAAAGTGTTTACAGCTCTCCACTAAGAATCATAAAAACGGGAATCATATCCTAAGCAAGAAAATGGATTTAGATTCAGATTCTAATTATCATAATTGACCAATAGCTCATACTAGCCCAAATCCAATCATCCATTTCCCCAACATACACAAGCCAGAATTTGAAACAAAAAGAAAGAAAACAGAGGTTAGGGTTTATCTGGGAAGGGCCGATGACAGCAGATCAGTGACATGCTCCTCTTCGAACGACCATTACACCTAGAACAAGAAGGAAGTCTTATATCACTATCCAGATTTACAAAAATACAGAGATTTTAGATTTGAAACCTCAAATTCGAACTAGATGCCTTATCAGTTTTCTTAAACCAAAATCTTGAATGAAATAAGAACATGCATGATACAAAATCTGAAAAGAAAGGAAAAGAATTAGAATTAGTAAATTCACCTTGAGTTCGCCGGCAATGGAGCTCCGGTAAGCTCCCCGACCCAGAACAGGCGCGATTCGAAGAGCTGGGAGGGCAGCTGCGTCGCTGCCGATGGAGCAAGAACAGAGAGCGGAGAGAGTGATGGTGAAGGAGAAGTGAAAACCAAAGTGGGGTGTCTCTGTTAGAACAGAGAGTGAGAGGCGAGAAATGAAGGAAGGGAACGGCTGTGTGTTGTATTGTCTAGGGTTAGGGTTAGAGTTAAATTAGGACAACCTTAGTTAATGTTAATGGGCCAGATTAAGGATAAGTTGAATGGGCCGGGTCAAGTGTATCTTACGGGCCAGAATAAATTAATAGTTGGGCCGAAATTATGGGCTCGGATTATTAATGTTGAAAGTGAAAGTGTTAGTATTATTTTGGGCCAAGTCTAGAATTTCTAATGGGCTAAAATAATTAAGGATTTAATAAATCCAAGATTGATTTAAAATCCTACAGAAATAGTATAGAAATTATGAGTACTCGAACGTTAGTCGAGTAAGTAATTAAAATAATTAAGGAAATAATAGAATATTATTTCATTTTATAAAGTAAATTATATACTCACAAGGAGTATCTTCCTCTTAATTACGATTAAGGTTACGGAAGAAGAAAATACTAAACGGGAAAGGTTCAGACCTTACTGGACGAGGAAGCTATTCAGGTAGGCTTTCTTTTACAAATCAAAATCGTATGCGTTGTACCAAAGTATGATTTTCGCTTTAGAATGCTCTAGAGTTTAAAATGTTATGAAGTATTGCATTGTCGAAAATATTTGTATTTTGGTATGATGCGTATCTGTTGAACAATTAATCGATTTCGGACCTTTAAAGATTTTATATCTTTTAAGGTTAGTGTACACCAGAACCGTGAGTCATCTTAGCGGGTTGGCCGGTTTAGTGTTCGCGGAAAGTGACCACTTTCCCGACACACAGAATTACAGATATGTATGATTACTTCAGAACTTAGACTGGCCAGTCGAATTTTTAAGATCACACAAGAATTTTAGTGAACATAGGTTCTTTAGTGACAAAAATCCCTATGTTGCACTGTGTACGGCAATGACAATTATATATGTATGAATGCGATTTCGGCATGTGTCTACTGAGTACTTTTGTACTCAGCCCTGCATGTATTTTTAAATGTGCAGGTTGAGCTGTGATGTAAAGGAGGAGTGCTCAGCGATGGTTTTGTCGAACTCAATTAGCAATTACTCTTGGGGGTTTACATGTCTTCATACATGTAGACTTAGAAATTGATCCAATTTCCGCTGCAAACACTCATTTCAGTATTCAGTATTTTCAGATATTATGATCAACAATTTATGTATTTTTGTATCGGTTACTTAGCACCGAATTTCTTGTATGAACCACTTATTTATCGAAGCACTTATCATATATTCACCTTCGAGTTGATACTCATTCCTTATCCATTTCTATATCTTATCCCTGAGTCACATTTATACCCATCATTACCACACTTAGTGAAGGTGGGTCGTGACAATTTCTTTTCATCTTATCCTTAAGCTTTCACTTAGGTTATTCTTTACCATAATAGTTCTAAGACGATTTTACGAGAGCATTCTACTTGCTTCCCAAAACTTAACCTTTATGGCACATAATTTCATTAGCTTTTCATTGTAACTTGGATCTTATGCAAGGATTACTTCACATACTTTTGATTAAAACACACTTACTTAATCATGAGACATTTAACTAATGGTGCACATCTCTCATGTTGGGTGGTAGGTCAATCTATAGACGGACTGACGACGGAAAATGAATCCGTCATTAGATCCGTCGCCAGTTTGATGTTTTTTTGTAGTGAATGTTTTACCCGTTGATTGGCAAGGATGGGCTGCTTCTCGTGCACTTGATTTCATTGTTGATAACCAGGGTCTTGTTGAACCAGTTGATTTTAATGGATTTATCGATGTTATCATCGGACACTATCAAGGTACTCAGAGTCCACCCCTTGGTTCTTATCCTCCTTTGGAGGAGTTTATTCCAGCCGTACATTTCATTATTTCATCGGATGTTCGTATCCGGAATGAAAATTCTCATCCAGAGGCTGAAGAAACCATTGTTCTAGAAACAATTGTTGAAGAACCCACTTCTATTGAGTCTAATGATATTATCGTTTCTTCGGATAGAATGTAGTATGGGATAGTGTGAAATAGATAAGTGGGAGCCATACTATGTACCAAAATTTGGTTTGATAAATAAAATTTTATTATCAAAAATCCTTAAAAGAAGTTTCTTCTTTGACATGCAAACTTGAAACTTGTGATATTAATATTTTTTTACTTCCTTACTTGAACCTATCGTTTAAACATGAGAAAATATTTTTATATATGAATTTGGTCTGTTATTGGGAAAAACCCTGCGTTCCTTTCAAATTCATTGTATACATACTGCATATCTTGTTCTCATTAAATTGTAATTGCAGTATGCCACATCGACGTCGTATCCCTAAACCTGAAGAAGTAGAGCAAGAAAATGAAAACACTCCTCAGCATTCTTCTGCACCTGTACTTCATCAACCTAACCGAAAGATTGCTGAACTTTTCCTCGGGCAAAACCCTCCCACTTTTAGCGGAACTGGTAGTCCTGCAGAAGCAGAAGAATGAGTTCATGCTATAGAACCAATCTTTAAGTTTCTGGAATGTTCAAATCGAGAATGTCTTTTATGTATCTCTTTTCAGTTAAAGGGTCCTGCCGATTTCTGGTGGAAAGCGCGCCAGAAAACTCTTACCCAAGAACAGTTGGAAGACTTTACTTGGGAACAATTCAAAGAGGAATTGTTTGCTAAGTATATTACACGAAGTTATCGAAAGCAGAAAGAAATAGAGTTCACTAATTTGAAGTAAGGGAAGAAGTCAGTGGCTGAGTATGACCGAGAATTCTGCAGCCTAACTTGATATGCTCCTTATAAAATCGAGACGGATAAGAAGATGGCAGAATTATTTCGATCAGGGTTACGTCAAGAAATAAGGGTTATTTTAGCAAGCCAATCCTCCTTATCGTATGCTGAGACGTTAAATCGAGCTGTAGACATAAAATTGGAAATTCAACCCGAAAAGATGATAATGGAATCCACTCCAACACCATCACAGACGCAACTTCCACCGAAGGCGGTGTTTCCAAACCAAAAATTTAAAGGAAAAAGGAAGTGGGAAATGAAAGATTTTCCAAATAAGAAATCATGGCAAAGGTTGAGTTAGACAACACCAACTCAATTTCGACCATCATCTCAGAGTTTGACTCAAGTTTCTCCAAGTTCCACTGGGATACCTTTATGTCCCAGATGTAATAGAACATACGTAGGAGTTTGTAAGCGGGGCAGCAATAGTTGTTACACTTGTGGCCAGGTGGGTCACTATTCCAACAATTGCCCTAACAAGAAGAATGCGTCTGGGAGCGGAAGAAAGCAAGGTTCTTCTAGGCAAGTGCTACAGATGAAGGCTATAAGTTGAGGTCTTCAGCCACAAGTTCAATTACAACAGACACCTCAATTATTGCAGCAACAACCATAGTATCAAAGATCATTTGCTTTAACCCAAAAACAATTGGGAAAAAGTGCTGAGAATCTTACAAGTATGGGTACTTTAAATAATGTACCTATAAAAATTCTTTTTGATACTGGAGCTTTGCACTCTTTAATTTCAGCAGCATGTGTCGATACTTTTAAACTTAAGATAGAAAGAAGTGATCAAAGTTTAAAAGTAATAACTCCCTTGGGTAAATTCTCCGTAGTTTCTCACATATGCCCTAACGTAGAATTTAAGTTAGGACTTCTCGAACTAAAAGTGAAATCCTTGAAATTGCTACCTATGTGGGATATTGATATTATCTTGGGAATGGATTGGTTGATAAAGAATCATGTTACAATTAGGTGCGAGCAACGAGAGATTTCATTTCAACCTCCAGGAAAAGAACCTACCTATTTCTATGGTATGGAAATGAAGAAAAGAGATATACCTATAATCTCAGCTCTATAAGCATACAAGTTGATGAGAAATAAGGATATTCGTGTCTATTTGGTATATTTAAATGAAGATAATAAGAAAGAGAGAAAAATAAAAGAGGTATCGGTAGTTAGAGAATATCAAGATATATTTCCAAAAAAGTTACCCGGATTACCTCAGGATAGACAATTAGAATTTACAATTGATCTAGAACCTGGAGCGGCACCTATTTCAAAGGCACCTTATCGAATGTCCCCAAAAGAATTACAAGAATTGAAAGTCCAATTACAAGAGTTTTTGGACTTAGGGTTCATTCGACCCAGTGTTTCTCCTTGGGGAGCACCCATCTTATTTGTTAAGAAGAAAGATGGTACCTTAAGAATGTGTATAGATTATAGAGAATTAAACAAGCCCACCTTGAAAAATAAATATCCGTTACCTCAGATAGATGATCTCTTCGATCAATTGAGAGGAGCTAGAGTTTTCTCTAAGATTGATTTGAGATCATGTTACCATCAGTTGAAAATTTGACAAGAGGATGTACCTAAGACTGCTTTTCAAACACGATACGGTCACTACGAATTTGTAGTGATGTCTTTTGGTCTAACAAATGCTCCAGCAGTATTCATGGATTTGATGAATCGCGTTTTCCATTATTATCTCGATAAATTCGTGCTCGTATTTATTGATGATATTCTTGTGTATTCAAAGAATGAACAGGATTAAGAATTGTGTTAGAAACATTGAGAGCTAAGAAGTTATATGCTAAATTTAGCAAGTGTGAGTTTTGGATGAGAGAAGTAAATTTACTTGGACACATAGTTTCAGCAGAAGGAATAAAGGTTGATCCTGCAAAAGTACAAGCTGTCCAAGAATGGAAATCTCCTACAACGCCAAACGAGGTTCGAAGTTTCTTAGGTCTGGCAGGATACTATCGAAGGTTCATTGAAGGATTTTCTAGGATTACGAGACCAATGACTCAATTACCTCGGAAAGGAGTTAAATTCCAATGGACTAAAGAATGCGAATATAGTTTTCAAGAATTAAAGAGTAAATTAACTTCAGCCCCAGTGTTGACGGTGCCAGAATCAGATAAAGAATTTACTCTTTATACGGATGCATCGAGAAATGGATTAGGATGTGTCCTCATGCAAGAAGGAAAGGTGATTGCATATGCTTCAAGAAAATTGAGACCACATGAACTTACTTATCCTACGCATGACTTAGAATTAGCTGCTATGATTCATGCTCTGAAAATTTGGAGGCATTATTTATATGGATCGAAATGTAAAATTTTCTCTGATCATAAAAGCCTAAAATATTTCTTTGAGCGGAGAGACCTGAACATGCGTCAAAGGAGATGGCTTGAACGTGTTAAGGATTACGATTGTGAAATCAAACACTATCCGGGAAAAGCAAATGTAGTGGCTGACGCATTGAGTCGAAAAAGCCAAAGTACATTAAGTGCTATTTTCACTCAGGAAGAAGAATTGGTCAAGGAATTTGATAGGATGAGGATAGAAGTGGTGTTACCACCTGAAACAACAGAGTATTATATCAACTCTTGTTGTTGTACCTGATTTAAGAACAAGAATTGTAGAAGCTCAACGACAAGATGAACAATTAGAGAATCTACGAATGAGAATCAGAACAAAGAAATTGCAAGATTATCATGAAGCAGAGGATAATGCAATCATGTTCAGAGATAGGATATGTGTACCTAATAATGAGAGAATAAACAATGAAATTATGGATGAAGCTCATAATTCACTTTATACCTCTCATCCGGGAAGTACAAAAATGTATCAAGATCTCAAACAAAAGTTTGTGTGGGTTGGAAAGAAGCAAGAAATAGCTTCATTCGTAGAACAGTTTTTAGCTTGTCAACAGGTTAAAGCATTACATTAGCGACCCTATGAAAAGCTGCAACCTTTGAAAATTCCTGAACGAAAATGGGACCATATAACCATGAATTTTGTAACTGGCCTACCTAGGTCGAGACGAGGCAATACATTTATATGAGTCATAATCGATCGACTTACCAAATGCGCTCATTTTATTCCAATTCCTGCCAATTATGGAGCTAACAAGCTGGCACAAATATATGTTCGAGAAATAGTTCGCCTGCATGGAGTGCCTGTATCCATTACGTCCGACAGAGATTCCAAATTTACTTCTCGATTTTTGACGAGCTTTCAAGAAGAGTTGGGAACACGCCTGAATTTCAGCACAGCCTTTCATCCACAAACCGATGGTCAAACAGAAAGAATGATCCAAACACTAGAAGACATGCTCAGAACAGTAGTATTAGACCGATGTGAACAATGGGAACAAGCCTTACCATTGGTAGAGTTTGCATATAATAATAGCTATCAAGCGACAATTAACATGGCGCCATATGAAGCTCTTTATGGTAAGAAATGCAGATCGCCTCTCTACTGGGATGACGTAGGAGAAAGAAGAGTTTTGGGACCAGAAGCGATAGAAGAAATGGTCAAAATCGTACGGCAGATAAATAGAGGAATTCAAGAAGCTCAAGATCGTCAAAAATCATATGCAGATATCCGCCGAACTGAATTGAGTTTCAAAATAGGAGATAAAGTTTTCTTAAAAGTTTCTCCTACTAGAGGTGTGCATCGATTTGGTATAAAAGGAAAAATAAAACCGAGATTTATTGGACCATATGAAATATTAGAAAAAGTAGGACCTGTAGCTTACAGGTTAGCATTGCCACCAAATGTTGGTAATGTACATAATGTGTTTCATGTGTCGCAATTGCGAAAATATGTGTTTGATCCAAAACACATTGTCCATCAAGAAGAAATAGTTCCTGAACCAGATTTAAGCTATGAAGAAAAGCCTGAATGTATCTTAGATCGAAAGAAACAGAAACTAAGGAATAAATCTATTCCTTTAGTAAAAGTGCAATGGAAGCATCATGGCTCAGAAGAAGCAACATGGGAATTGGAAGATCGAATGAAAGAGAAGTATCCTAAGATATTTAATTAAGGTACTAAATTTCGGGACGAAAATTTTTTAAGGAGGAGGGAATGTAATACCCTTAAATTTTAATTAGTATTTTATTGCTAATTAAAAATTTAATAAGTCTTTGCATCCTTAAGAAAAATAAAATAAAATAAAATAAATAGAAAATTTTAAAATTTTAAGGTACTTAGTTGTAATTAGTGAAGATAGGTGATCTAAGTGTGACTTAAGCATGATCTAGAAAATGCTAGCATATTATGGAGAGATAACCATAAAAATTTTCTAGAATATGGTAGAAGTGATGAATGATCATCCTAATTAATTAATTCCAAATGAAATTAATTATTACCTATATAAAGACCCAATATGTTACTATTCATGATAACCATAAAATTCTCTCTTCTTCTCCCCAAATTTTCGAAATTCTCCCCTCTTCTACACTTAAATTTTTCTTGTCCTAAGACCATTAGTGTGATTTCAAGCTATATCAAGCCATGAAGTTTAGTTAGTTGAAGGTAAATGGTAATCTTCTATCCTGCGTATGTGTTTTAATTTTGATAAATTATGATTTTGATGCATGATGAGAGAGGATTGGAAATTGGAAGTATTAGTGAAGTTTCTTGTTGTTTTATGATTAAATCATGCATAAAGTGGAAAGTATGTAGAAATAGGATGAATTAGATGAAGATATAACCCTAGGGTTTGAGTTTAAATTATGTTAATAATGTTGTGATGCTATGCTTAAATTAAGTTTATATTTATGTAATTAAGCATGTTTAAACATAAGGTTAGAAAGAAATTTGATGAAAATCAAAATATAAATGTTGGTGTAATTTTCAAAAATTAGGGATAAAAGAGCTATGGAGATTTTATTTTATTTGTCTCAATTAACTTGATATATGATCTTTGTAAAGCATAATAAGTGATATATATAAATTATTTAGATTTTTCCAAGCTTATATGTAAAAGTTAGGAAGGGTTAGTTTGTGTATTCATATGATATGTTGTGTTTAAGGTATAATATGCTTAATCTTCCTTAAATATTAGGAAAAGAAATTGAAGAGCATGTAGTAAAATACGTTGTTGAATATTATGATGATATGTTGGAATATAAAGAAGTGGCATAGTAACATAGATATGATAAGTGATTAATATAGCACAAAAAAAATAGAAGGATGCAATAGCCAAAGAACTTATAGTTATATTAGTTGATAATCAAATGAATTATAAGAGAAGAAGGAAATTACGAACTGATGATTTCATAGAAATGAGTATGATTTTCTTATTCTTAATTGTGTTTTATTAATTTAAGGTACAGAAGAGAAGGGAAAAGAAGTAAAGAAAGAAGGAGACGAAGTCCTGAGTTATATAGATTAAATCATTCAGGTGGGCTTTCGAACTAAAGAATGCACGTACTAAAGAATTAATTGTGTATTGATATGTAGTTATGTTTAAAAAGGTTTGACTTGCCTGTTTTGAGCATGTTGCATTTTACCTATCTACAAGAGAATTACGATATCGGCCTTATGCCGGAAGAGCTGTCGGTAAAGGTTTGTGTACACATTTGACCGTGAGTCAGCGAGCGGGTGGGTACGGTCAGAGTGTTTCAGAGGGAGGCCTACCTCTCAACACATGCGAGTAGATATGGTATTACAGATATGAGATAATTGTCTGCAGACACATGACATGCATATTCAGCTTTTATTTTATTTTGAGTACGAAAGATATATGTTTAAAGTAGCGTATGCAGGTTATTTCCTAAAAAGTCCCGTGTATGCTAAAGTTGGCAAGTCAACAATACAGCTCTAAGAGAAAGTTTTAAATATTTTAGGCATGTGTCCACTGAGTGCTTTATGTACTCATGCCCTGCATGTATTTCTAAACGTGCAGGTTGAGCTCGGAGATGGCAATGGAGATGAACATTGTAGCATACTTTTGATATGTAAATATTGAGTGGAATTTCTCGTTATTTTGTTAAAACCTTGTTCGAAAATAGAATTTTGTAAGCCCTGAGTTATATGTCGTCACACATATAGCTCATCCACTCTTTCCGATGCTGAACTCTATTTCCTTTTTTGTTGTTTTGGATGCTAACCTGAATGTTTGGTACGATTATGTTTTGCTAGCTTATAAAATCCTTGTTGGTATTTTCCTTTGTGAATCATCATCTTCAACCATTTAACCATATTATCTGAGTTTTTGTTTTGGTAAATTGAAACCAGAGTTCATTAACAAAACAGGACAACGTGTTTAAATTTCTTTTTCTTTCGTTTCAAATATCCAAATTATATCAAAATTATTATCATTTTAAAGATATTCTCGATACCTTTCTAACGGTACCTTCGGATGACAAATCGGAGTCCAGATGAGTAAGATATGATCCTTTGAAGTTAGAGTGTCAAATCTGCCCTGAGGGTTCCTGCGAGATTCACGATTCAATTTATCCATTAAATTAAATTTCATTTCCAAGAGTTTCTTTTTGTGTAACCGAGTCATGGTTTAATTACTTAACTAAGATATGGTTAAGAAATTGGGCTGTGACAACAAGAACAAAGGATTTGTCAGTCGGATTATTTCAGCAGCAGTAGAAAACATCCAACTCAAAGCACCACAAAAACTCTCCATGCAGGTCCCACTGATAAAAGGAAGCACAATGCCAGACAAAACGAATATCCTCTCCTACATCAACTCGATTACCAATGGGTGTGGATACTCCATTGATAACAGCAATCCAGATTATGCTCACGTTCGAGACGGATTATATGAAAGTCATGAGTTGATATCTGATGAGAAGAAGAAGGAGATACGAGATGCACAAAGAAGAAGCCAGAAGTGAAAGAAGGATAACTGACCTTCTTATCTATTATCTTTGTTGATCTTGTTATTGTTTGTTTTGTTTTGTCTATTCTGGTTGCGCCCTTTTTGTAAAACTCTCATGATTATCATTTTAATATATATATATATATATATATCTATATATATATATGTGGGAGTTTCTGATGACAATCACTTTTTTTCCAAAACTAAATTAATGTTTTATAACGTTATCTATAATAACAAAACAAACTCTTCTGGTGATTTATGCCAGACTGATCTTTAAAGTTTTTACTTAGGATTATCTTGTACAGTGTGGTTTCGACATCATCAAAAAGGGGAAAATTGTTGGAAACCCTTAAAAATAATTTTGATGATGTTCTTTCGAAACACACTTAGGAGTTTATCACTTATTTCGTTGCATGAACCTGCTCGTATTGTAATAGAGACGGGAACCTTGAATATACCTTATCTGATAGATAAGCAAGGGTGATAGATCAAACCTTATGATTGGGTCATTGTAAGGAAAAGATTGAACTATAAGATCTTGACCATATATTACCAATTTCTAGAATAGGTTTAGAGGGTGATACATTGTAAAAGGGAAGAACACCTTATGGATGTTATGATCTTTAGGAGTCACCAGGTTTGCTAAGTAGTTCTACTCTGAAGGAAGCTCAACAAACAGAAGAGAAGCGAAGCAGAAGAAAACAAGTACCAAACCACTATCCACCAGGTTCTATTAAAGGAAAGAGATCAATCAAGATTAAATCAACTCAATCAAGGAGATTTCAATCTACTCTACATGGCAAGATCTGTTTTATGGAAACAGAGATCTCCAGCAACGGTTATGGATTGATTGATTAGTCAATCATCCCAACGGTCAGAATTTTGATTCTGCACCTATAAAAGCTTCGATTCTAAAAAGTATGCAAGGATAAGAATTCAACAACCTAGAGTCGTCACTCTTCCCAGATTCATACGCCTACATTCAAGTTCCTGCATTTAAGAGTGAAGAAATCAAGTTCCTGCATACTATATTCAAAGCAATATCATTCACAAAAATCTTCAAGACTGTAATCTCGATTTAAGTCTGTCTTATCGAGAAGTTAGAAGTTTGGAACATTGAAAGTTTAGTAGTTTTCTAGACTTTGATTGTGAAGTATTAAATGGACAATTCTACTTTAAGTTGTAAGGGACACGACCTATAATTCATGCAAGGATACAATCTAGTTTTGACGTGTATTCTTGGCTCGTAGTCAACGAGTATAAAGAAACGAGAATCCTAGTAGTGGATTTCCAATCTTGCTTGATTGGACCGTGGATGTAGGGGTTTCTCGAACCACGTAAAATTGACTGCGTTATTTAAATTCTCCATTTTATACTCAGTCGTTTTATCACTAACTCGGCATTCTCATATTTATTCTTATTCTGCAAATCTGTCTTGATAAAGAACACTTGGAGTAATAAAAGGCTTTTCATTAAGAGCAACCAACTAAATCCACCATCTTCCGCACATAATTATGTTATTAAGTAAACCTCTCACGAAGTTCATACTTTACCAGAACTACTCACTCAAGAGTTTCTTTGGACTAGTTCATCTTTTCATAAGAGAACCTGTTCTAGTCAACCTGAAAGCCCTTCTTATTATAAGATAGGTTTTCGCTCTTGGTACTAAAACGTCAAGTAAAATAGAAAAGTAAAAGTTGGTATTTGGTGTATTTCCCCCCCCCCCCCCTCCCTCCCCATACACCAAACCTAGCTCTTTCGGGACCAACACACTTAAATTGATATTCTTGTACTTCATTTCTTAAAATATCTGATTTGATTGACATGATGTATCAGAGGAAGGTTGACTTATGAAAATTTTTAAGTATGTCGGCAGTCCACCATAACTATTGTATGACCCAGTTTGATGTTATGAAAATAATATCTTGACTTCATCAAGCTAGTCATCATTCAATTTTTGAAGATATAACCTGTTTGCGACTAGGTTGATACTCTAACTCTTCTTCTTGGTTTCTGAGTCGTTCTCCTAAGATAAGCAGCTTCATTCCTATAGGACAGGTTGATGAGATCGATCTACTCTTTACAAATTTATCAAGTTATTCTAACTACAGTTAGAGAGACGGATCGTTCTATAAGTAAGTTTGAAAAACCAAACTTCCTTTTACAACATCGATCTGCTAGAAAACTATATTTGAAAAAATGCTAAGTCTAAAACCATGAACATGTTGTCTAGACAAGGAATCACAACTCACTGCAAATTTGGGACAGATTGTTATAATCGATCTGTTCCTTTATAGATTTATCAAGCTATCAAAAATAAACTCACACCCGTATTATAAGTCACCAGTATGTCCAAGTTAGCTCATAAAATAAGTACAAATCAATTGTAACTTAACCTGTTCTTTTACACATCTAGCTCCCTTTAACATATGATATTGATAACCTAGTTTTTAAGAACTTATAAATAATTCTAAGTGTTGGTTCGATAAACATCATCAAAACTCAATAAATTTGTGGGTTTCCCACCAAAAACTATTTTTGAATTTCATACATCGGGGCATCATAGAGCGCCTCCAAAATTTAACCCAAATCTAGCTTAGTTTGAGTTAACAGGTTATCACAACTGGGAGTCGGGAGAAATCCCGAATGGCTTTTTCCATGACCCTACAGTTTCCGTTTTGCATAAATTTCTTGCCTACTGCATATTCGGAAATGATCAGGAAAATAACATCAACATTGTAGAATTCTATCTTCTATATTGCGTCGTGAAGAAGATCAAGATTTGTCTCTCCATCTTCCTGTTTGAGACACTTCAATCGATTCAACACCGCTCCTGATGCCATCCAACTCTTAAGCAAATAGCTACTTCCATTGCTATCCACTTCCACCTCATTCTGGCGGATGGATCTCCCCCACTCCATCAGGACTATATCCCCCACAAGATGATTGACTTGGGCGAGCTTCGAGGATCTCCTTTTGCTCTATCTCGCTACGATTTGGTACCTTAGTAAATATGTAACTATGTGACCAAGTACATGAATGCTCGGGCTACTTCCCAAGCCGGTGGAGAAGGGACATCACGTGGCCCTGAACATGATCTAGAAGAGGGGAATATGGGAGCCGAAGATGAGGCTCGGTCTGAGGATAACGATGAGGATGCTCAGATGGGATATGACACAGTCGGGGCCATGGGTGGAGCATCCTCTTCACGTGGGATAGATAGACTTTATGACGAGTTCATTTGTTTTGAGGTGATTGGGAAATAGATTGGGGGTAAATTCACCAGTCATATTGATTCTCTCTTCGATGCACATGTGTTACGTCCCCATTTCACTTCTCTAAGTAAAATCGAGGAAAACGTGACTAATAGGGAAAATCGGATAATGAAATGAAACAAAAGTGTTGATAAATGGATGAAACGTGGAACGTACCACAAAGAGGAAGATCTCGATAGAGTTATGTGTCACCATAATCCAATACATCAACGAAATCTTGAAGTTCTTAGTCAACAGAGTTTAAAACACATCTAGAAAACACGGAGAACGAGTACAAGTCTGAAATACATGGTTCGACACGAAATAGATAACAGTTATGTTCTTAAAGCTTAAATAAGTCTGGCAGCGGAAATTGGATCGATATCTAGATTTACATGTATGACGACATATAAATCACCGAGACTAAGCATTAAGAGTTTGACAAAAACCACCGCTGAGCCTTCCACTTCGTCATCACGACTTAACCTGCACATTTATAAATATATACAGGGCTGAGTACGAAAGTACTCAGTAAACACGTGCCGAAATCACATTCGTACAATATATTTGCAATTGCCGTAACATAGTGCAACATAGGGATTTTTGTCACTAAAGAACCTATGTTCACTAAAATTCTTGAGATCTTAAAAGTTCGACTGCGCAGTCTAAGTTCTGGAGTAATCATACATATCTGTAATTCTGTGTGTCGGGAAAGTGGCCACTTTCCGCGAACACTGAACCGGCCAACCCGCTAAGATGACTCACAGTTCTGGTGTACACTAACCTTAAAAGATATAAATCTTTAAAGGTCCGAAATCGATTAATTGTTCAACAGATACGCATCATACCAAAATACAAATATTTTCTACAATGCAATACTTCATAACATTTCAAATTCTAAAGCATTTCTAAAGCGAAAATAGCAATTTGGTACAACGCATACGATTTTGATTGGTAAAAGAAAGCCTACCTGATATGCTTCCTCGTCTAACGAAAAGCTGATTTAGATCGACTGGAATTCCCTTTCGAAAGCCTACCTGATATGCTTCCTCGTCTAACGAAAAGCTGATTTAGATCGACTGGAATTCCCTTTCGCCGAACCTTAATCGTAATTAAGAGGAAAATACTCATCGTGATTATATAATTTATTTCATCTAAAAATGAAATAATATTCTATTATTCTATAAATTATTCTAATATTTCCACTCGACTAAGATTCGAGTAATTAAAGATTTCTATATCCAAAAAAAATAATTACTACTAATTTCATAATTTAATAGGTCTAAATTATTGGATTAAACCTAAATATTTGTATCCAATCCTTTTTATTACTAATTAAATCTAAAGATGAGTTTTTATTAGACCAAACTTAAGGAATAACTTAGTCCATTTTCAATACCCATTCTGGGCCCATTCTATATAATTTATAAGCCCAAAACTATTTAATAATCAGCCCAATTTACGTTTAAGATGGCCCATTCGATTTATACCCAGAACCCAGCCCATACGATTACTTCGCCTAACACCTCTAACCCTAGCTTAATTCTCTAGCGTTCCCATTCTTCCTCGCCTCTCGCTGCTGTCTCTCCTTTCCTTTCGCTTCCTCTCCATCTCGCTGCAATTTCTTCCTCGACGAGGAGATCGCCAGCTTTCTCGGTTGAAGCAGCAATGGCGTCGTCCTTCTCTCAACGGGTCCTCCTCTAGGTACCCCCCTTCCTTCCTACTTTCACTTATTCCATTTCGTTTCTGGATGTTTTTGTTTGACTTTAATCTTATTCTATATAAAAATCCAAGCTTCAAATTTCGATTTCTATCCTACATTTCTGCATGTGAAATCTTTAGATTTTTCTTCTAAGATTGTTTTAAACTTCTTAAATCCTTACTTTCTGCTTTCATCTCTTGGTCTGTGTCGAGGTATTTGGACAGCGGGGTGGTCGTAGGAGTTCTCTGGCTACAGTTCTTGGCTTCTTCTTCACAGGTAATCCCTTTTTTTTTTTGTTCAGGTCTTATACTTTTGGTTTTATAAATCATATCCTTCTCCTTCTAAATTTTTGGTTTCAGAAATTTTGACAATCTCTGTTCAAATTTGGGTTTCAAATCTGGAATCTTTGAAATTTAGATTTTTAAATTCTTCGTTTACTGCATGATCAAAACTCCTTCAAGTTTCTGTTTTAAACAATTAGTTAGACCATAGTTTTGTTCCGTAT
This sequence comes from Leonotis leonurus, assembly GCA_026898415.1. Classification (NCBI taxonomy): domain Eukaryota; kingdom Viridiplantae; phylum Streptophyta; class Magnoliopsida; order Lamiales; family Lamiaceae; genus Leonotis; species Leonotis leonurus. Next base: position 277,554 of record JAPKLX010000255.1, read on the forward strand.
TTGGGTTGTGAAATAACCGAAGTTTCTGTTTAATCTAAGAGTTTTAAACTCTGATTTGTTTAGAGTTTTAAACAATTAGTGACATTGGTTTTGCTTATTCTTGGCTGAGGAATACGTTTGTGGCTGGTTTTGTTCTGCTTGGTTCATTTGACAGGGTTCTGGAGATTTTGTTGCTGTGAGAGGTAGTCTCTTTATTCATAATTTCTGATATTATCATTATTATGTTCTTTTGAGTTGGATTTCTTATTTTGAGGGTTAAAGAGTAGTATTTATGTTCTGGAGATTTTGCAACATAGAAACATAATTTCAGTTCTAAAAAAAAA
>JAPKLX010000255.1:287876-310387 GCA_026898415.1 Leonotis leonurus
GAGGAATTCACCACTTATGTCGGAATTCAAAATGCGGGGTATTACAAAGGATGAAGCCTGTTTCAAATCCATAGAAATGTGTGGTATTAAAATTATCTGAGATGAATAGTACTATTTTCCAAATCCCTCAAATGACCTGAATCTCCTTCATTTCATTTCGCTACATTTTTTCTCTTTGGCTGCAAATAATTTCTTACAGAATTTCTCATAAAAATCAAAATCTCAATCGTATAATCTAGATCAACCATATAGAACCAGTAAAGATTGATATAGTGAGAAATATAATGTTGCAGAACTCGCCTCTCCAGAACTTGAAAATGTTATCACCTAAAATCAAAAGGCGAAACCTTTTTGCAGAAATCAAAACTCTCGACACCCATCGCCATAAATCAATGTCGGCAAGCCATTGAAAGTCAATGGTAAATTGGTCTCTCTATCTCTCTCTCTCTCTCTCTGTAGTTTTTGTACTATGTTGAACTCAAAATTATATGTTGATGGATTTCAGAATTGTTTCGATTGGCTAAAAAAATTCAACCAAAATTTGCTCAGTAATTTTGTCTACAGCTTTTGCCAACTGTTATTAAACAAGAATTTGCCTAGAAGGAAGAACAGCCATAAAAAGATCCCTCGTGTATCATTTGTAGCATAACTATGAACGAGAGCTAGCAATCCAGACCGTCTTGAAAAGGTTCTTGAGGCAAATTTTGGTTTCTGAATGAAGAAGAATCAAAATATATCCTTTTTTAATATACAGACAAGTATAATGATGATGGTAAAAAAATAAAATTGTGTTTTTCTCTTTAAGTTAAACAAGTTTACCAAACAATTGATAACATAATAATCATCTATCTTCATCCCAACTCAATCTATAATTTTTAACCCATCTTCATTCATCTCAACTCCCTACCAAATGAGCCGTAAAAATATATGTGCTTGTTAATAATTTAATAAGCTGAACATGCATGAATGGGCTAAAAGTTTGGATTTTTTACATACTATTCCAATTGGGCCTGGAACACATATAATACAATATGTCAATGATGCATTTTTATTGGCTCATACACTAAAATTAAGCTATTTAATTTTATATATTTGTTTTCTTTTCAGGCCAATTCAACTATATCTCCAAATCAAGCAGTATTAGTACGTATGCATACACAGATTTCCACATCACTTTCTAAAATTTATAAGCCATACCACTTTGAAACTAGAAAATAATTGTACAGAGCCACTTTTAGTTCTCTTGCATTTATTTGTCTTTCAAAGGTAAATAATTATTGCTAGTTAGATAGTAAAGTTTTTTTTAAGGGAAAAAGTAAAATAACAAGAATAATAGACGGAGTGACATATATTATTTAAGTTTGTTCATCACTTTGAAGAATTTCTTTTTCTTACTTATTATTATTATTATTATTATTATTATTATTATTATTATTATTATTACTATTCTTTCTTTCTTTTTGTAGAAAACATAAGATTAGTGGGATGTAGCACATTTTCTTTCTCTTATGTGAAGAATTAAATTGGGAAATATTTGAAGAAAGTAGGTATATTTAGTGATGCCACTGATATCCAAACAGTTGAAGACTCGAAGGGAAAATATTGATTTCCAGCTATGTTGATTATAATTCTTCTGATGTTGGCAGAGAATATTATTATTAATCATATCTCTTTACAGATTTACACAAGAAAAAGAAAATTATTCATTCTGATTCCTTTTGCACGGTTGTCACTGAAAATTTTTCCAATAAAGACTTGGATTGCATTTTGTTGAATTATGTAGCTTCTCCATTTACTTTTCCACAAAAGTTTATATCACTTTGGTAACCATTGGAATATCTTAATAAAAATGTATGACATTATATATTATAAATATAACATATATTCATTTATTTCATTACATACCTTTAAGAGTTGGAGAATTCTTTATTTCTCAAGGGTACGGTTACTTAACTTTTGGTTAATGTTTAGTTTAATTTAATAATTAAAAATTAAAATAATCTACAAATATAACGATTCTTCTATTTATGGCAATGATACTTGAGTTGTGGAAACATTAAGTGCATCTTGGTGTATCAACCGATTCGGTACTAGTTAATTGGAAAAGAAAAAATGGTCTTGTATTGAATTGGTTATCAGACATGGCAGTTCTATCGATTACAGACTAGTTCGGTAATCGTTAAGAGATCAAATCAGTTTACTTATTATATTTTTTGAAATATTACTTTCTAATTCGACATAACTACAATTTAAATCAATAAGAATTTGACCTAAATATATTTTTTTATTGTAATTCGACACAATTATATTTAAATTTAATTCGATAAATATTTTATTTTCATCAATATTAAATAAATATAAAATATTTTATTTTTATTAGGTAATATAATAAATCTATATTTGATCCTACACCGATTAAATTTTCAAGTTGTAAGAATGTAATATATCGGATTATTTTTTGAAAAACTGGTAACACAAGTATCAAGAAACCATTCATTAATAAAAACCCTACTATCAATAAATTAGCATACACGAAATACTGAAACGATTAATCCTAACAAATATCTTTTGTAAGGTCAAATGCATATGTAAATAAATTTATTGGTAAAACTATATACGTTTCTTGCTATATACCACATGTTGATTATTTTGATAATATCTTTACAAAGAAGATGGTAAGATGTAAAATAAATGAGCTAAACTCTAGTAGATTGGTCCAGTGTACCAAATTTAGGTAATGGGCCTATACATCTATGTGTAAGGACTGTGCATGAATATATAAGTTGAAAATGCAACATTAAAGGTTGGCTAGTTTTCTATTTATTTTATAGAGTGGTGGTAGTAAACAATCATTCTACATGCACCAATATCAAATTATATTAATTTGTTTGCCTATTATATTAATTTGTTTGCCTAACTTCTTGGAAATTACCTCTTCGAAATTCATTGATGGTCTCACCATTTTTTCTTCACCTTACTTTTCACAATTACTGAAATTTACTTTTCTCAATAAATTTTATATCAAAAAAGATGATTGGACTTTATTAACCATAAATTTAATTAGCTAGCTAGTACATTTAACTTGATATGACTTTAAAAGTGGGGATATATTTAGTTAATTCATTTATAATTAAGCTTCATTGTTAGAAGCAAAAATTTGAATTAGGAGTTTATACCAAGGGTGTTTAGTAATCCAGATAGATAGTGATAAATCTAGATAGATAAAAATAATAAAGATTAATGTAGTGTTTACTATTAGGATTAAAATCATAAGCTATCTCAAAGATCGTGATTAATTCTTTAATAAGAATTATTTGTTTGATAAGTATCTTACCTAAAATGGTGAAATTAAAGTAATCCCAAGAGAATGGATTATTCTAATTAATCCCATTCTATTTAGTAAACAATCCCTACATAAACACTCCCCTAAAATAGTTTATTTAAAATAAAAAAAAAAACTAAATAAAATCACTTATAAAAAATAAAAAAACAGTCATTATTACAAAAATACCCCGCTATAAAATTGTAAGACCATAAAATCATCGTATACAAGTCATGTTGCAATTATCTAGTATTTGCATCCTGTACAATGCACGGGAAATACATAATTGTAACTTATTTGTATTCTACTTAATGATTTCCTTATTAATGCATTGGAGGCGTATGCTGTCAAAATTATCAAATCAGACATTTTCTAAGATTTGAAAATTTTCTAACCTATAAATATAATTAAGAATTAATTTGGCTCTTTATGGGCTGTTGGACTGGTTGATTTTACTCTACAATACAATATAATATTTTTAAAATTTAATAAATTTAATAAAATTAATTATTTTAATAATTTTTGTACATTAAATATTTTTACTTATAAAAATATAAGGAATAAAATATTTAATTTTAATTTTTTAAGGTTATATTTATAATATTTTAATAAAATCAAAATTTTCAAAGATTTCTAATATTTTAATTACATAATCACTATTCAAAATGAATTGTAATTGATATTTTGTGTTGTATATATATAGATGGGTGGACTTTTTAAGCCCAATATTCGATTGAGTAGTAAATTTTTTAGATGAATTGTTTAGGTATAATTATTTTCAAAACTAAAATTTTGAAGCTTGTTCCTACCCAAATCTCAAGTACTTTAATTTGACAGGTTAGATCGAGTATGTCGTGACAGCTTTATCCGAGATACATTTGTTAATATATAAATTATTACAAATTTTGGTAGTTGATTAAAATTATTATTTTAACATATGTAAATGTATTAGTAATCAAAATAAATTAATGATCTTAATATACAATTTATAATATATTATATATATTGCTTCATAAGAAAAATCTTTAAGTGAGAAATGTGAAAATATATCAACCATTTATTTTAATAAATTAAAGATTATGATATGTCTTTTTAAATAATTTATTTATATAAAATATAATTTCACGTCCCTATGGTAATGAAAAATATTTATATTATATTAAATTAATCTTAAAAATTAATATTAAATAGATAAATGAGATAGATTATTTTTTTCATTATTAAAAATAATTTTTTTATCATATGAACTTAGAGCCTATATATACATATTTTGATTAATTATATGTATTATTTTATAAAATTATAACTTTACAAATTAGTAAATTAATAAATATAATTTTATAAGTGAAATTTAAGAAAATTAATTATTGATAACACGTAGAAAAAAAAAATAAAAAATATATTATATTTATAAGTAATTATTTGTATTCGTGTCATAACATGTTAATATTAAAGTTATTTTGTACATATCATATATCAAATTAAAGTTCTTGTTGTATTCTTTAATTCAAGATACGTATTGCATATATTTTTACTAATGAAATAAAATATTTTTTACAAACAAAATAGAATTTGTAGAAAGAGAAAAAAGTAGTTGTTTTTTATTCTTATATATTTATAAATTAGTAATTAATACATTTAATGATTTAATTAAATATCAAACCTATTAAAATTGAACTCATTTACAAAATTGTCATTGAAATTGATTGAAAATTGATTTCAAATTGAATGTTAAGTGTTTTATATATACGTAGATTAAACAAGCATGACCAACACTACTAGTTATATTTATATACTTCCTTTGTCCCGCTTAATTAGACCCATTTTATATTTAATTGAATGTAATATTATAATCAAATAGGTCTAATGAAGTGGAACGGAGGGAGTAAATGTTTTTACACTAGTGGCATGCAGTTGAAAAGAATTTACACGAGTATGACCAATTTTAGTGGTGCTTGTGAAATTTAATATTCTTTGTAAACTTTCTGCAAACAATTTATATGCATGTGAACCAAAAGAGAGGTTAACAAAGAGAGAGTTGAGGAAGATACACTTGCTCGAATTATATGAAATAAGAAATAATAATGTTAAATCAAAAATTTAAATTCTAAAACATCCATTGCAAAATCTAATCAAATTCATATTACATAAGTTAAATTATATACATCCAAAACACTAAAATCACGTGAAGGAGGCCGTCGGAGATGGTAGTGATATCGGAAGAGGCGGCCGGAGAAGAAGAATAAAATGGCTACAAGAAATTTATAAATAAATGATACTACGTAGATAATGATTTTTTATGAAACATTGTGACTGCGTGTTTTTTATAATAGGTAACAATAACATTACTGTATTATCTATATTAATGTCATGTATAACGATTATAAATTATAATCGATAACTTTAGATGTTCTTGTAGCGAGTGGTGAAGAATGAGGGAGGAGTATTTTGTGTGTTTGGGGATTGGGTGTTATCGTTTTATTTATTGTCTAATTAATTTAATTTCTCATTAATTAAAAGTGCATGATATGTCGTTATATAAGAAGCTTTTTATAATTTATCAATTTTTATATAAATAAGTATAATTTTTTATGAACATAGGCTAGATTGTATTAAGTATTAACCCTTATATAAAAGCTAATTAAACAAAATTAAAAAGTTATTATAAAATTAGTTATATATATTTAATTGTGAAAAGAGTATTGTTTTGTTTATTAATGGGTGGGCTGTGGAATCAAAGTATATAATGATCTATAATTTAAAAATACATTTTTGTAACTCTTGACACCCATAGTTATTATTGATCGGTGACTAATACTTAAGAGCCATCGAGACAAATTTTAATAACTTGCAATTAGCAGACTAAGGAATTATGCAAGCTGTAAAATATCTGCAACCACAGATTATATATGCTCCCAGTCATGGGCAAATTCTACATCAACACCATTACATTAACATTAAAAAGATTGAAAAATAGAAAAAGTTAAGTCATATAGGAATTAATATCACATTCCTTCCACCAAAATATAATTTAATTCACCTAAGCATGCATTCTCCAGTTCAGGTATATGCCACAGCCACATATATATATCCCTTATATATCTATATATATACCACCATCAATATAGACACGACGTTAAAAATACTATTATTCTCCAAAAAAAGAAAAAAAAACATTTGGCAACAAAAAGAATCCCAGCATCATTGCTCACAGTTGCAGTATAGTGCTAAAAGAAGCTACTAAAAGCAAATTAATGACCAAAAAAGAGTAACTTAATGACCAAAAAAGAGAAAATCACTACTAGAAATTTAAGCATACATGACACAGCATAGATGACATTTTTTTTACAAAATGTCATGTATGAGCGTATTTTTTCGCATAGATGACATTGTGAAAAAATAATGTGATCTATGAAGTGTGATTAAAAATATACATGACATTTTTTAAAATAATGTCATGCTATAATGTCATGTATCTATCACTTAGATGACAATATCATCAAAATGTGATCTATGGGTGTGTTTATTATTAATATACATGACACATTAATAAAAAAATGTCATCTATAATAGTGTTTATTTTCAAAAACCCTTATTTTCACACTTGAATTTCCCTCCAACCTCTTTTCTTCAATTTACCTTCTCCCTCCACCAACCCTAGCTGCGCCACCGTCGCCCGAATTTACCTTCTTCAATTTCACACTTGAATTTACCTTCTTCAATTTCACACTCGTCCTGCTACGCGCCAGCACCGGAGGTGGGCTCCACTCCCTCGCCGCTGTCCTTCTCTGCTCGCTCGCAACGCCCAGCCTGAAGCCTCCCTTCCTCTGCTCCGTCTTCTCCCTCAGCGCGGCGCCACTGCTTCTGCCGCCTCGTCGCCCGACGCTGCCGTTTCTTCGGTAATGTATATTTCCTTCCCTTCCTCCTTCCTTATCTCCCTTCTACCCTGATCTTTCTCTATTGGTTCCCTAACTCTATCTCTGGAACCTCTCAAAATCTGCCTCCCCTTCTTCCGGCAGTGGAGACAAGGGAGTCGTCTGCCCCGTCGTGCACCCGACGGCAGCAGCCCTCGGAGCGCCGCGCCGCTGCCTCTGCCTCTGCCTCACCCCCGCACCCTGCTCTTTCCACAGGTGAGGTTCTCTTCTCCTCTCCTTCATCTAAATTTTCTGTAAGTTCTCTACATTTGTTTCCTTTTCAAATTTCTGAATGTTGGGCTCTAAATTTTGAGAATCAAATGTCCTGTGGTTCTATTCTTGGAGGAATGTCATATAAGTGGCTTGAGGGTAGGGTGTTTGTGCGATTGTGAATCAGTGCAGTTAGAGAGTGAGCCAAGTCCTCATCTTTTTTTTGTACAGTTAGTGTTATGCAAAGCTTTACTATGTTTAAATTCTCATTGTCCATGTTAATAAGTTTTGTTTAGTAGGTTCTGAACATGTTTAAACATTCTAATTTCCATGTCCTGTTAAATGTCTATGTTCTTGAGATGAATGTGTTTTGTTCTCCTAAATCAGACAAAGAACTACTAAGTTTGTCTAACTGAATCTCTGGGTGTTTCTCTATCTTCTCTTTTCTATGTTTTGGATATATCTAAGTTCATATCATAAGGAGAAAGGAGGTAAGGACCTGAACTTTATGAACTTGTGTTTTATTGGTGTTCTAAAATCTTACATGAAGCTTAAATAGGAAAAATGACATTAAGAGTTGGGGGTTCAAGTCTTGATTACAAAGTGCATTTTATTATTTGGTGGAAGGATTTGAATTGAAGTATGTTTGGGGTTAAATTTGTAATCTTTGGATATTACTGAATTCATGTGTAAATTTTCTGGAATTTCGTAGGCATGGGTTTCTATTTGGGAAATCAGCCAAATTTCTATAGCTTTAATATATATAAAGAAAATCTATGCTATTGAAATGAATATGTTTTTAACTACTATGTTCAGATGTTCTAAGAATGAGATTTCTAGTTCTGAATTTGTTTTTTTTTTTTTTTCATAATGTGAATGAGCCTCATATTTTGCTAAACCGTTGGTCTTTTTACCTGAGCAGTAATAGCCTGACCAACTGTATATTCAGTCTCAGATTTATTCTCTTTCTTCATGTTTTCTGAGAGTGGGAACATATTCCAGAAGGAGTGTTTATATGTTTTAACGTTCATGCCTTTTTCTGCTCAGGCGATCTCTGGTACAGATCCCGTTACAATTCGTGCTAAATTGAAAGCTGCTCTTCTTCGTGCTCCACAAAAGCAGCTCTTCTTCGTGCTCCACAAAAGCAGCTTGTAAGGACCAAAATAACTTGATTCATCTTTCCCTTTATTTTCTTTCTATGTATCATGTTAATGAAAAAACAAGCTAGACTTTTTAGCTCTAGAGTTGTATATGATTTTCAGCATCGATAATATTTTCTGAGGCCATTTAAATGTTGTGCAGTGTAATGTGGTAATGCTTCATACTTCCTTTGCAAGACTTCTTGGTCCCCCTAAAAAGTTATCTGAGGTAATGATTGTCATTACTTGTTTCATCTCATATATCTCAAAAGATGTAGTGATTGCTTATCTTCAACTTTTTTCTTGTCGCAAAATTGAGCATGTCATGAAGGTCTGATGGAAAATGTGTGCCTGAATCAAACAAAAAAGTGACTACTTAATTGGAAGATTTTACTGGGAATATGCTGCATGTTTAGATCCTTATTATTCTATACATGTAATGGCTTGATGATGCACACTAAGAAGGTGAATAAATGATCACCACCTTATTCTATACATGTAATGGCTTTATGCCATTTAAACTTAGACTCCTTCTAATCTGAATTTTCTTTTCAGTAATGGTAGTAGCGTGCAATTTGTCATAAAATACTTAGTTTAGTACGTATCTCAGACTGCTATATAAAAACATTACTGCCACGCTTTAAATTTCTTTTCAGAAAGCTTGTGTGCTGCTGCTCTGCTGTATTGTCTTGTAGTAATCCTTAGTATTTAGGAAGAAAGACAATGTCCACTTTATCATGTAATAGTGGTGGAGTCAATATCAGTGACTAATACCCTGAAGCGGTCATGACAATCAACAAGTGTATGTGTGGAGACACAAAATAAAACTATATTGAGAGTTTCAATTTTGTCATTATTGATCATATACACAAGTTGTGTGCCCCCAATGGCTACACTTCAGCTATGAGGACCACGCTTCCATTATCGAACTTATTGGATATATGTTTATTGGTCTGATAATTAGGTGAATATACTTAGCCCCTTTCAATTATTGCATAATATATTCTAAATACGTTATCTTCTTTAATTTTATTTAAATCTAGAACCACCTAACTATATTGTTAAGCCGTGCAAACAATTACATCCATGATCATCATTTTCTTTTGTTATTATGCCACACTGAAAACTATTCATAATTCTTTAATTAGCAAACATTACATACCACAAGAAAAGAGCAATATACTATAATTAATTTTCATTGTCAAGTTTTTAATTCCCCCAGTAAAGGAATAGCTATTCCAACATTTAGTTTAGTCTTTGATAATATTTGAAGTATTGTTTCTTCTTTTTGAAGCCTTAGTGTGTAGATATTCGGACTTAATTAATGAATGTGTAATATCTAGTGTGTAATAGGGCGAAAATGGAGAGGAAATGGATGTCATTGAATAGGTTATCACCAGAGTATGAGAGTGGGGTTGAAGAATTCTTAAATTTTGCAATGCAAAATGCAGTTGATGCTACGAAAATATCTTGTCCGTGCGCAAAATGTGCTAACACTAGAAAGATGAAAGTTGATATCATAAGGGCACATTTAATAGTAAATGGTTTCGACATGACATACACGAAGTGGATATGGCACGGAGAGTATTACTCGTCAACACGACCAACAGGAAATGTTGATGGATGTGATGCAGAAGCCAGTGTTGAGAAACCAATAGATATGATTCATGATGCATATGAATCATTAGAAAATAATCCAGGAGATTTTCAGACGTTGCTTGAGGATGCTGAGAAGCCTCTATATTTTGGTTGTAAAAGATTTACCAGATTATCAGCAACAGTGAAATTGTTAAACTTAAAGGCCAAATATGGTTCGAGTGATAGTTTATTTGATGATCTGTTGCTCTTGATAAGTGAATTTCTTCCCGAACCTAATGAAATGCCTAGATCATTCTATGAAGCAAAGAAAAGCATGAGCACATTAGGACTTGAATATGAGAAAATCCATGCATGCCCCAACGATTGCATTTTATATCGTAAGGAGTATAAGGATTTGGATGAGTGTCCTATATGTGGGAGTCCAAGGTGGAAAGTCGGTAGCAAAACTACGTCCAAAAATGGTGTGCCAGAAAAGGTCTTGTGGTATTTCCCACTGATACCAAGGTTTAGAAGAATGTTTCGAACAAAAGAAATCTCTAAGAATCTAACATGGCATGACGATGAAAGGCGGCGTGATGGTTATCTTCGTCATCCAGCTGATGGACCTGCATGGAAACTAGTTGATAACAAATGGGCTGACTTCGGTTTAGAGCCAAGAAATCTCCGATTAGCTTTAGCTGCAGACGGTATGAACCCACATAGTATGATGAATTCAAAATATAGTTGTTGGCCAGTTGTGCTTGTCACCTACAACCTTCCTCCTTGGTTGTGTTTGAAGCGGAAATTTATGATGTTGACATTGTTGATTTCTGGTCCCAAGCAACCCGGCAATGATATAGATGTATATTTGGCACCTCTAATTGATGATTTAAAGAGACTGTGGGAGGTAGGTGTCCAAGCATATGATGCATATCGTGATGAAACATTCACACTCAAAGCTGTTCTTCTATGGACTATTAATGACTTTCCAGCCTATGGAAACTTGTCTGGTTGTAGTGTGAAAGGCTACAAGGCATGTCCTATATGTGGTGATGAAACTTATTCTAAGTGGCTGCCACATAGTAGAAAGGTATGTTATACTGGTCATAGAAGATTTTTACCGGAGTTTCATCCATATCGAAGGCAAAAAAAAACTTTTGATGGCTTGCAAGATTTTAATCGTGCCCCAAAACCTTTGAGTGGTCATGACGTGTTGAAAAAAATGGAAGAGTGCAACTACGTTTGTGGAAAGAAGATCAAAACCAAGTGCAAGAAAAGGAATAGGAAGAACATTGAGTCATCAGACGTTTGTGTTGAAAAATCATCTTTTAAGAAGAAGTCAATATTCTTCGACCTCGAGTATTGGAAACATTTACATATTCGTCACATACTCGATGTGATGCACATTGAAAAAAATGTGTTCGAGAGTGTAATTGGCACATTACTTGATATCCCTGGCAAAACAAAAGATGGTATTTCTGCGAGAAAGGACATGGTTGACATGGGTGTCAGGAGTGAGCTAGCACCAAATATAGTGGGTAAAAGAACCTATTTACCCCCTGCAAGCTATTCATTGAGCAAAGAGGAAAAGATGAAAGTATGTACGTCATTTCTTGGTATGAAATTGCCTGAGGGTTATTCTGCCAATGTTAGCTCTCTTGTGTCGATGAATGAATTGAAGCTGAGTGGACTTAAATCGCATGATTGTCATACTATGATGCAACAATTGCTTCCGGTTGCTATTCGCGGTGTTTTGCCTAATCATGTCAGGATTGCAATCAGTAGATTATGCTTCTTTTTCAATGAGATTTGTTCCAAGGTGATTGACGTGCCAAGGTTAGAAGAAGTTCAAAATGAACTGGTGAAGACTCTTTGCTTGCTTGAAAAATATTTTAATCCTTCCTTTTTCGACATAATGGTCCACTTAACTGTGCATCTTGTACGGGAAGTTAAATTATGTGGACCTGTTTGGTATAGATGGATGTATCCCTTTGAAAGATACATGAAAATCTTGAAGGGGTACGTACGTAATCGAAATCGCCCTGAAGGATGTATTGCTGAATGCTATATTGCTGAAGAGGCTGTGGAGTATTGTTCTGAATACTTATCCAATGTATACACCATAGGAATTCCATCATTCAATCTTAATGCCTACATGTCAAAGCCTATGTCTCAAGGTAAATTGAAAGCAATCAGTATTCAAGAATGGGAGCAAGCTCATCGATACGTGGTGACAAACGATAAAGATATTGACTCATATATTGAGTACGCTACCTAACTTATCCTAATTCCCTTTGTAGATTAAATCATTATTATTTCTTTAGTGATAATATATTTTATAGGGAACACAAGGAGTATTTGAGGGCAATGTTTCCTAAAAATGCTAAGAAGAAGATATGGATACAAGATGAACACAATCGATCATTTATTGGTTGGCTACAACAACGTGTACGTTAAAAATATTATATATTTTTCACAGATTTAGGAACGCGTACATTAATGCTCTATTGTCTTTCTTTTGTAGGTTGCAAACACAAATGTTAGCTCTAGTAATCCTTTGCCAGAAAGATTAAGAAACTTGTTTTATGGGCCTATGAAACAAGTTCTAGAATATTCTAGTTACTTGGTTGATGGTGTTACTTTTCACACAAAACAACGGGATGACACCCGAGTTGTTCAGAATTATGGAGTTAGCATACGTGCTAATGTTATGCAAGTTTCCAGTGCCAAGGATAAAAACCCAATCGAAGCTGATATGATGTTTTATGGTATAATCGAGGAAATTTGGGAGCTTGATTATCGTAGCTTTCGAGTTGTAGTGTTTAAGTGTAGTTGGGTAGACAACCGATCAAAAGGTGTAAGGGTAGATAAGCTTGGTTTCACCTTAGTCAATTTGAAAAAAGTGGGGTACAAATCCGACCCCTTCATTTTGGGAAATCAAGCAAAACAAGTGTTTTACATTGATGATCCTGAAAATTCAGAGTGGTCTGTGGTACTTACTAGTCCTAGCAAACGTTACCAAGAAATGATCAACCGTGATGATTTAGGAGACATTTCAATCCATCTCCAAAGTTTTTCAAAATGGGTTCCTCCCATTGATACAATTAATGATGATGATGAAAATGAAGCACCATGTGTTCGTACTGATTGTGATGGAACTTGGGTGAAAAATGTTGATTTGAATGTTGGTATGATTATTATTTACACATTTTCTATGAACTTCTACTGTGATTTATGTTTAAGTTTTAATATTATATTTATTTAGACTTGAATACTCATGTTTCGCATAAATTTTATGTAACAGATTTGTAGGTTGGCATGGCTTCACTTGAGAGTGATGTTTCAGGAGCAACTTCCTCTAGAACTAAGAGGGGAAAGGTTTGTCTTACTAAGGTTGCTCAGAGAAGAGTTCAAGGAATTAAACTGACCGTCGATTTCAACAAGTATGGTCAACCAGTCGGCAAAGTTGCATGTGAAATGCAAAGTTATATTGGGCTTCTTACTCGTGACAATGTTAAAGTAAACATTGACACATGGAGACATGTACCAGATGATGTGAAAAATTTGATATGGGAATCAGTGAATGTAAGTGTTTCTGAATTACAGCTTTTAAATTTGATTCCAGTATGTCATTATATTTGATATCTGCGTGTTGTAGTTCATCTTCGTAGGTCATTTGCATGCATCTCTTTACTTCTTTCCACTTCCTCAATTCTTCACTTCTTCTTTCTTTTCTATTCATGATTAACATAGATAGGATTCGATTTTTAGCTATTGATTCTCACACTTGTGTGTATAAATATTTATGTAGTTGTCTTATAACGTCCCTCAAACATGGAAGAAAGGGTGTTTAAAATCTGCAAGTCAAAAGTGGCGGACATGGAAGTATAACCTTCATAAGGATTATATTTTGCCTAATGAAAATGATCCAAAAAAGTTGTTCGAAGCACCGCCGGGCAGTGGCATTTCTGAAAAAGAATGGATCCAATTTGTGAAACCTCGTGTCACCATGGATTTCAAGGTATGTAATGTATTATTTGAAATTTTATGAATGACAATCTATTTTCACCTTATAAGTAGAAAACTGAAAGTAATGTTGTGTTGTGTAATAATCATGTGTAGAATAATAGTAAGATACAGAAGGAGAAAAGGGAGAAAAATGATTACAATCATCGACTCTCCCGAAAAGGATATGCTGGAGCCGCTCTAGACATGGTAAGCAACTAATACTTGTAATTTGCTAAATTAATTTGCTCTCATGCTTAATTAATATGTTGTTTGTTATGTTGCATTTAATTTCTATACTTCATGCTTGACTTATAACCTCATTCTTGCTATGTGTAGAAGGATGAGTTGCGTGGTGACGATGAAATTGATAGAGCTATATTGTGGAAGAAAGCAAGATCGACTAAAGATGGTGACATTGATGATGAGAATTTGAAGAAAGTTGTTGATAAAATTGTATGATTTCATTATCTCTTTAGATTATTATTAATTCAGTACATAATCATTATTTATATATGCATGATGTTATTGACACAGGATGAATATATACGTTTTTATATATGCATGATGTTATTGATCACAGGATGAGTATATACGTGCTAAGGAGGATGGCTCTTTCACATCACAAGGTGGTCAAAATGACCTCCTGGCAATAGTTCTGGCTAAGTCTGAACAGTCTGGGCGTGTACGAGGTATTGGGCCTTATATAACGCCTAATTCATATTTCAATTCTCCGAGAGAAAGTAGACAAAAGATGTTTCAGGATCAAACACTTGATATTCAAGAAGCCAAAAAGAAGATTGAAAGTCATGATACTCAAATGCAAGAATGCCGTTCTCTTATTCATGACCTGGTAACTAGAATTGGGAATCTTGAGGCTGCATATGATACACGAGACAAATTTTCTGTGGAAAAAGGAAGTAATTCTGTGAAGCGTCCACGTGACATGAATATAAATAAAGGTGGTGATGAGGATGATATCTTGATGGTTGACAGTTTAGATGTTTGGCAGGTGCTCGTTCAAATCATTAAATCATTACTACTAGTGTTGTTATTATTGTATTATATAGTGCTAATTGTATCCAATGTTCTAGGGAAAACGAGTTTCTTTGATGATGAAGTCCAACAACATGATTGTTGCACATGGTACGGTGTTTACTGCTGGTGGAGTGATTCACGGTGTGGCAATGCCCAGTGATGCATTACGTGTGTCAATTGATGAGGTGTTGGAAGAAAATGCACTACTACCATTTCCAATATCAGATGAGATGTCCACTGTAGGTAGTGCATTGGCAAGCCATGTGGCATGGCCTAGAGAGTTGGTGGTGATAAGAAATGATGAGGTAATACTATTTTATATTTATTGATTCTTTTTTTTTGCAAGTGTTTGATTACTTTACTGCAATATTATACCTCTAACATGCTTGCTCTATATAACTTAGAAAATTGCAAAGAAGAATGAGAAAAAACCTGTGAAGGAAAAGATGGTTAAATGTCATTCATCGTTGCCCATCACAATGAAAGCGTTGTGTTTCATTCTTGAGCCTATGTTTAAGCAAGGACAAGTGCAGCAAGTTCACCTTGATCCTGAGGTTTTCGGTTATGATGTTGCTGTTTGGATTGTGGAGGAGGATTTCATTCCCTTTTGTGAATTGGAACCAATTACAGCAAATTGCATTTTAATCTACATCTGGTATGAAGATTGTTTAGCTCTATTCATTTTAATTTCTTGGAAGGAATTAATATTAATTTGGTAGTCATCATTCTTTGTGCGCTGTGTAGGCACTTATACACAATCTTGAAGAAAGAGGACAAGGCCAAGAAATTTCAATTTGTGAGTCCATTTGGGATATCATATGTGCCAAAACTCTCCCGTGAAGATAGAGCTCGGAAGCTGGCAGATCGATTACTGGATGCGATGGAAAATCAGCTTGTGTTGGTGCCATGCAACGTGGGGTAAGCATTAAGTGCTGTGTTATATTACGCCTTCTTGCTTAAGACTTGATACTTATTTAGATATGCATTTTTATGCTTACTATCATTCAACATTTGTCGTAGTGAGCATTGGATTCTAACAATTATTGAACCATACAAAGATTGTGTCTATTTGATGGACCCTCTTACGCATCGGAATCGTGATGCCACTTGGAAATCTGTAGTCGAGACGTACGTTTTAATATTTGTTGAGAGTTATTTCTTTTCCCCTTTATAGAAAATGTTTATGCTAATAATATTCACTGCGTATTTGCTTTGAAGCGCATTGACCATTTTCAATGCAAACAAGGGAAGAAAGAGATTCAAAAAGGCACCAAAATGGGAAGTTGTCAAGGTCAGCGAGTTATTATTTATATATCTATGTTACACTACTTTGTATACAAACTCTTCTCTTTATTGTTTAAATGTAGGGTCCTACTCAACCCGATTCGAAGCAATGTGGGTTTTATGTGATGCGGTACATGAAAGACATAGTAAACGGAGTTGATAATGATAGCTTCAAAGATACTATGACCACATTGGTAACATACTTTAATACAAAATCTTTTCTTCATCTTCCCCTTTGCATGTAATTAGGCACACCATTGATAATCTAGATGCGTTCTCATTTCTCATTTCTCACATGATTCTAGATAGACTGATGGCTATATATAAGCAGATTTCTGGATTGAATGTTCTTGAAGCTCCAGCCTTATATGTTTTTGATGCACACTACCTACCTTGCTGAGTTCCATTTATGTTTATTTGAGAGTTTGCTGAGTTCCATTTATGTTTACTTTAGAATATGATTGCTGATGGTAACTTTAGAATATGATTGCTGCTATCCATTTATGGATTATAACTACTGTGTATATTGATATATGTTTCATGGATTCTTCATAACCAGAAAAGGTCTGAGTACCTATGTGGCCTAACAACCCCCCCTTTTTTTTGAGCATGTTCATACATTGTGATGTTTGTGTTAATTATATCTCTTAAGTTAAGTCTGCAACACGTATCTCAGATTTGAACTTGTGTTATGGGTTTTGGGATAATTTGAACTGAACTTTAAGAGGACTATAATCTAAGCTTAGAGTTAACTCTTGTTTCTGAGCTTGAATTTATTGTATGCATCTTGGAAATCTTGAGGCTGCATATGATACACGAGACAAATTTTCTGTGTACTGATTAATTATTCTTAGAATTGCAGCCATTTTATTGTAAATACTTATAATTACGTATATTCAATGATTTTTTGAAGTGCCGTCAAAGTGAATATTCTCAATGTGAGCTTGATGAGGTTCGGGAGGATTGGGCGACCATTGTCATCAATGCGGTTAGTAAAATAACTCATTCAATTTTATTTCTAAGTACTTTTCACAAGAGTAACTAAAAAAAAATCTCATTCTACCTCGATTTTCTTGTAGATTGACATGTGACGTGTCATATTGGTTTGATCGATGAAGAAGATTGATGATTTTGGGCATGGTGTGCATCAAACTTCTCTATTTGGCATTATTTTGGGGTGTATTAGTTTAATTAAGCTACATTATTAGTGTTCGTGCATGGATTGAAATATTTACCCAAACATTTTCGTATTGTCATTTTTATTTTAACGAAGTGGAATATTGGACACTTAATGCATATAAATATTTTTATTACGTGTATGAATTCTCTATTTGGCATTATTTTATTTAGTAAAATATATTGATGAAACCAAAAATATTAAATACAGGTTAATTAACGAAAAAATACGAAAATGGTTAAATTTATCAGATTATAGATGACATTCTGAAAAAGTCATGTATTGCACCAAACGTGTCAACTTCTCGTTTATAGATGACATTTTTTTTATGTAGATGACATTATATTACTGTCATCTTTTCAATTATAGATGACATTATAAAAAAGTCATGTATTTAACCAAAACGTGTCAACTATTCGCTTATAAATGACATTTTTTCATATAGATGACATTAAATTACTGTCATCTTTTGTAATATAGATGACATTCTAAAGAAGTCATGAATTTCACCTAAATGTGTCAACTATTCGCTTATAAATGACATTTTTTTTAATATAGATGACATTCAATTAATGTCATCTTTTGAATTATAGATGACATTCTAAAAAAGTCATGAATTTCACTTAAATGTGTCAACTTCTCGCTTATACATGACATTTTTGTTTTATATAGATGACATTATATTGTGTCATGTATTATGAAATGGATGACATTATTTTAGTGTCATCTATGAGCGCGTAATGTCATCTATGTGAGCATAGATGACATTAAAATAATGTCATCTATGAGCGAGGAATAGATGAGCCTACCATACTTGACATTGTTTTACCCTCATACATGACATTAAATTAATGTCATGTATGAGCGTTTTTCTACTTGTGAATTAAGACCAAAAATCACCCATCGATTCATTCATCAAATAAATATATCATTCAATTCCAAGAAGGTAATAATTAATAATTGCTAATCAATGAAGCTTCTTCCACTTTACTTCCCTGCACAAAAATTCCAAACAGATTGCATATATTTCACCTGAATTCACATCCCAAATATTCCACAGCATTTATATCACCTTTTACTTTACTTTCCACAATAC
The DNA here is from genome assembly GCA_026898415.1 of Leonotis leonurus. Lineage (NCBI taxonomy): Eukaryota > Viridiplantae > Streptophyta > Magnoliopsida > Lamiales > Lamiaceae > Leonotis > Leonotis leonurus. The sequence continues at coordinate 306,640 of JAPKLX010000255.1, forward strand.
CTACTTACTTTTACACTCTCTTAATCAAAATCGATCAAACCCTCCATGATCTATCAATGATTTATATCAAAATTTTCCCAATTTAAAAAAACCCTAGCCCTAATTAAACACGATAATTGACAGAAGAAGAGTTTCTAGCTAAGATAAATGTACTAATATCCACATATTCCCTGAAACTACATGATGAAGACAAGAAGGATATATATATGAGTACAAGAAATAATAACCAAAAAAACATAAAATAAACGGAAGTCTAGTTATAAAGACTAATCCAAGAGAAAACCCCCACACTCTAGATTCGATTTCGGTCAGTAAAATTATGAATAAAAGGTATAACCCAACTAATAAACCCTACAAAGTTAGTATAATTAGGTACGTAAATGTACTTTTCTAGTCCTCCTTCCGAGCTCCCTTTAACATCTGCGACGGCAGCATGTCTTGGAGCAGCCCGTCGTCTCTGGCTGGGGCCGGGGAGGCGGTGACAGAGGGGTAAAATGGTGTTTCTTGAAAGAGATTAGGGAATAATGAAGCAAGATTAGTATTGCTATTAGTAGTTGCAGTAGTAGTACTAGTGCTAATCAAATTAAGAGGTGATGTTAATAAGCTGTGGAAATAGGGTTGCTGCATAGGTTGGAGCCTTAATTGGTGATAGTGGTGGTGGAGCACTCCGCCGTCGACGAAGGGTCTTTCCGGGATGACGTGGCCAAAGCTGCCACGTGGCGTGAGGGGACAGGGGTGTGCGTGTGTGCCTTCGTAGGTTGTGACGACAGTGGTTGGATCCTCACACGATCTCTCCACTCTCTTCTTCACTCCACATGCGGTGTTGGTGCACCGGTAGTAGCTCCTATATATTTCATTAAACATAATTTTAATTCTTCATTTTCCACAAGAAATTAAAATCAATTCATCCTGGTTACTAATGTCATTATATAATTACTTCAAAATACACTGGCTAGGCACCCATTTCCAAATTCATCATGAATCTCAAGAAATCTCCAGCTAAACATGGTATATAACTTTTAATTACTTCTGTTTGATCTCCAAATTGGTGCTAATGTGAATGAGTTTAAACAATGAAAAATATGGACTTTTAATCGTCAATACCAGACACGATCCGTTCACATCGAGCATCAATTTTGATATTTACAAATTTATGTGAAAATTGAACTAAACTGAAAAATTCATGATAATTAATCTCGGCGGGATTTAGAGTTCATGATAAATTCAGAAGTAAGTGTGTATTTTAGTGTAATTAAGCCATGAAATTTATGTTTGTGAGAGAAAATATACAGATATAAGCTCTACTAGGGTAAATATATACCTTGGGAAAGGGCTGTTTTTTACAGCTTTCTGGCCATACTTTCTCCATCTGTAACCATCATCCAAGTTATCAATCTCACTCTTTGTCATGAACGCAAATCTTGGCTGCCTTTCCCTTTTTTGGTTCTTCTTTTTTGGTTTCAACCTTAAAACAAACACAAAAACAAAAGAGAAATAAATTTAATATATATAAATAAAAAAAATATTAATATTACTAGCCCGATCAAGAATCAAATGAACACAAAAAAGGCAGAAATTTTGAGATCCTCAAACAATTTCTGGAATTCCTTCTTTCTGGTATGCATAATTCAAAGCATAAAAAGTTACTATACAAAAGGAACAAAATATTATCTTACTCTTTCCTATTAGTCTTTTTTTGATTATTTTGCTTCTCTTCTTCTTCATCATCAATATTATTCCTCTTCTGAACATCGTTTGCCGCAGCTGCCTCCGTGGACGAAGAAGACATGGAGGAGGAGTTGGGCGTAGCCGGCGTGTTGACCACCTCAGAATATTCCGGTGGCGGCGGAGGGAATGAGGAGAGGTTGGCGGTGAAGTTGTGCAAAAAATCATCAAAAGGATTGGTGAAATTAGTGAAATCGTGGACGCTCAACATGTCTATGAATCTGAGATTAGAATTGTTCTTGTGGTGGTGATGATAATCGGTTGATATATTTTCGAACATCTCATCGGAAAATGCATTCTTTTCTGTTGAATAAGAAACAGTGATCTCTTGCTTCTCCTCCTCCATGGATGACTTTCTTGATTACTATCAAAAGTGTAGATTCTTCATTTGCATCTCTTCTCTTCTCTTCTCTTCTCTCCTCTTCTCAAATAGTACTAAAGCTTCCCTTTTGAGAAGTAATCAGAGAGAGAGAGATGGTTTTGGGGGAAGTGTGAAGAGAGATTTTCACAAGGGGCCTCTTTTCTTTCTTTTTGTTGGGGGTGAGGGGGGTGGGGTTGTGGGGACAACTAGTTGGCCCCTCCTAGATTTTTGTTTTGTTGCACATTTGATTTCATGTTCTTTTTCTACCATCTTATCCCCTTTTTTAATTCATTTCTTTATTCAATCTTTTGTGGTGGACATGTGAAAAGAAAAAAAAATTACTCTTTAACATTTAATTTGGTTTCATATTAATTTTTAGTAAATTATATTAGACATTAGGTCAAAGAACATTTATTCTAAATAGTGGAGTACTTCATATTCTTTCTCTCTTATATTATTATGGGTATGCTTTAATGAAAATTATAAATATTTTTCTCAAAATAGATTATTAATTATGGAATAAAGAGAATATATTTTTTTTTATCAATGATATAAAAATGCAAGATGGAGAGCATGCAGTTTCAATGTTTGTACATAAGGTTAGTGTTTACTAGATTTATATGCCGACAATATATTGGATGTGGTATCCGTTCTCGTTTACCACTATTAATTTATTGTTATAATAATATTTCTTGTAAATGTAAATAAAATATTTTAAGAAATATTCTTTTCACAAAAATATTGGTTTAGAAAAAATTATATACCTTCAGTATAATAATTATTTATAAAAAATTAAAAAATACTTTAAAAGTAATAGTGAAATACGATGACTAATTAACGAGAGAAAGAGTTTGAAAATAAGGCTCATGAATTAAAAACCTTGTGGGATCAGTTGAAATTAAATATGCATAATTTTCATATAAGTTAATGTTGGGAAATATTCTAAGCGTTTTGATTCAGATTCCAATACCTCCCCTGAAAGATGTAATAAGTCCAATACTGAATCTTAGTGTTTTTAAGAACTCACTTGTTAGGGAGTTCTGATTTTTTCAGGTACACTGAAGAACCTTACCACTGAAGATTCAAGGATCCCAAAACTGAAGGACCTTCCCCACTGAAGGTCAACCTGAAGTTTTGAAGTTGAAGCTAGAAGCTAAGTCTTTGCCAAACTGAAGATCAGTACTGAAGTCCATACTGAAGAGCCTTCCTGTAGTTCTATACTGAAGATCAGTACTGAAGTCCCACACTGAAGTCTGCACTGAAGCTACATATTGAAGTTCTCTACTGAGTAACAGCCTAGCTCGTAGGCATTTCCTTTTATGGCAAAAATCTCGGTTAGGTGAACAAGATCTTTCTGCAGACACCTAAAATGGCAAAAAGGACGAAGATTCCAACGGGAAGAATTCAAATTAAAGCTTCTCTCTCAACGGTCACATTTTATGAGAGAACTATAAATACCCCGATGCTTCAAACGCTTCATCTACCGGTTACCTCTGCTATCAACTCACTATCGCTCTCTGCATTCAAGCTCTCAAGCTTTCAGTCTGAACACATAAAGCTCTCTGTTTTATTCATTAGTGTTCTTAGCGATTATCTTGTAACCGAAGAACAATCATAGTATTAGACTTAGTTCTAAGCTAGTAGTGATCAGTTTGACTGTAA
>JAPKLX010000255.1:320387-357714 GCA_026898415.1 Leonotis leonurus
ATCTCCGAACCACGCAAACCAAACCTCTGTCTCTCTGTCTCATTTAAATTCAGTATTCCTTATTTTTATTCATCATAAACTGAATATTGATTAAGTGAAAAGAGAAAGATAACATTAAGTTTTCTGAAAACAAACGAGTAAGATTTAAAGCCACCACATTCCGCACATTTAAGTTATTAGTCCATCAGTCAAACACTAAGTGTAGATTGAAGGATTCCTAACTGAAGTTCATCACTCTAACTGAAACCCTCCCTTCAGTTCAGGAGACACAAAAGTTTTAACTTGACAAAAACTGACTGGTGTATTCCCCCCCCCATACACTCAGTTATACTCGTTTCGGGACCAACAGTTAAGTTAGTTATATTTGGGAAAAGCTAGCATCCACTCTCGTTGTAGATGATGCCGCATAATTTTCACTTGCAAAAAATATTAATAACAGTGTGCCTACGTGGACCTAGTTATATGAGATTCATTTGATGTTAAAGATTTTTAAAATATTTCGAATTTAAGTCATTCGTATTATAATTTTTAATTTAAAATTATTTAATAACCACTGTAAAAATATATTAAGTTTTTATTGTGTTCATTATCAACTTTCATTCTTTCAGCACGCGTTTAAAAAGAATATATTAAATAGAGTTTAAGTCCCACTTTATATGTCAATTTATTATATTTAATTAAATTATGTATAAAAAGTAAAAGAGTCACATACAAGATAAGGAAAAAGAAATTAATTATCAAACTTGCAACCAGCTCAAAATAATAAAATAAATAACAAATTTGTGGAAGAAGTATTAAATTGAGATTTCATGCGTAAATTGAAAATAAAATAAAGAGCAAACATCTAATAATGTAATAAGTCCCACTTTATATGTCAAATTGATCTGTATTAATTATATAAAATAGTGGAACAAGATTGTAGAAGAGAGATAATAGAAATTAATATAAAAATATTTAAATTTAATTGTAGAATAATATGAATGGTATGAAATGTATGAATAATATTTATTCAAACGATTACGTAAAATTTAATGATACTGAATATCAAGTAAGAATGATACGATTCAATATGATTCATACTATTTATACATAAAAATATAAAAAAATAATTATAAAGATATTTTACTAAATATTTTTTAGTAAAATCTAAATATTATAATATTGATTATATATATATTTCATATTTTTTTTATTATTTTATACACCAGTCAATTGATTTTGTGAAAAAGAGTAATGAATAGAATTGTCCACAACAATGAAGAAGAGTTGACCGGGAAATGCCGGTGGGAAATTGGTACAGAAACATGACTCTTAAATGCAGCCCAGAAGAATTGTACACTATTTCAGACGTAGGCGGTTGACTGGTTACCGGTTGTATAAATGGATTTCCGGTTCCACGTGGCTCGTCTTCATGTTTCTGGGAAAATTGATTTTCACTATTTACTTGTTTCTTTTATATTCTTGTAAGTAATAGATGAGGCCATACTATTATTATTATTTTTTAAAATTATTTATCCGAGTCTAAAGATGAAGAAACTGTTTATTTACGAATTTACGTGTCACAATATAAATAAATATTAATCTCTTCGTCCCGTTAAATGCGGCCACAAGAAGTCCGACATAGAGTTTAAGAAAGAAAAATGAGGTATTGTAAAGTAAAATAGTTTCATTTTTTGGAAAAATATCCACTTTTAATGGGACGGCCCAATAAGAAAATATGGTCACATTAAACGGGACGGAGGCCGAGTACTATACAACAACTATCATAAATAAAGATGATATGTTCGCTATATGAAAATGTTCACTCGCCCATCGCGAATGCGAATAATATGTGCACAAATCATGTGATTGCCTTCTAGATAAATATTAAATTTTTGATAAAAAGTTTATTAATTTTTACTTCCAACTAGACTATATTGATTATGCTATAGTTTAATATTATTCAATAAAAAAATAAAAAGAATAGTGACTCGTATGTTGATGTTCTTGCACACATTATGTTGTGACCACCATGAGCAGTGAAGCACTCCAAGATTGCAATATATTACTTCATCTGTCCTGCTAAAAGTGACAACTTTTCCGTAGTGGGTTGTCCAATTAAAAGTGGTCATTTTTCCAAAAAGATGAGCTTTTGTAGTTGAGGTTGCAACCGAAGTTGCTTTTTAGAAAACCAAGAGATGAGCTTGCTTCCAAGGAATTGGCAAGTCCTAGACGTTGATTTTCTATTGAGTTTGCAACCTGAATCAGAATAACCTGTTAGCTCAAAGTTAAATATAACATAGACCAAATAATACCCCGATATTGTGTTATGTTGGGTGCTTTGCCAAGTGGATCTGGATCAATCTTTCCATTCGTCTGCATTGGAATCTTAACTGATTTGTTATCCTTCACTCCACACTTGGAGAGGAGGTCGTTGAATATATGACCGAGCTACCCGATATTGTAATCATCATTGATCAACATGAAGAATATACGGCCCTGCGGGAGTGTATCACTTTGAGAATTCCAACAATTTGTTTAATCGATACAAATTGTGACCCTGATCTTGCAGATATGTCGATTCCAGCGAACGATGACGCTATATCTTCAATCCGCTTAATTCTTAATAAATTAGTATTCGCAATTAGTAAAGGTCGTTCTTGCTATATACGAAATCTTTGATTAAAAATAAGTGAAATAATTTTTCCTTCGAAAATCCGATAGATTTATAGATTTATGGAATCGGTTATTTTTTATATTGCAAGCCTAGAAAGAAGTTCATCTATCTCATTATTGACATTTTACATTTGTCCTGCATGAGCTTGCTAAACTTGTTACAAAAGAATTTAGATTTAGATCAAAAAATGATATCATCTACATATATTTGGACCAAATGGATATAGTTTTGGACTTTGATCGAGAACAATGTCTTATCCACTGATCCTCTTTTGAATATAGATTGAATAAGGAAGGTCGACAAGGTTTCATACCAAGCTCGAGGAGCTTGTTTCATACCATAAACTGTCTTTGCCACAACCTATAGACCTTGCTCTAGTCTTCTTCTTCAAAACTAGGATGTTTTTCCACATAGATTTTATCTTCTAATATATCGTTGAGAAAGACGCTTTTAACATCCATCTGTAACACCTTGAACCTTTGAAAGCTGCATCCGCTAGAAATAACCTAATAGCTTCCAATTTTGCTATAGGTGAGAATGTTTATCCAAGTCAATGCCCTCCTGTTGGCAGTAGCCTTTCACAACCAATCTTGTTTTGTTCCTCACCACTTCGCATGTTTCATCTTTCTTATTTTTGAAGATCCACTTTACTCCAATCACTCCTTAATGTGAAGGTCGATCAACGAAATACCACACTTCATTATGTCTGAACTCGTTGAGCTTCTCTTTCATGTCATTAGTCCAATCTGCATCTTGTAAAGCTTTGAAGGCGTCTTTGGGCACAATGTGTGATAGATATCAGTTGAGCAATACACTTTCTCCATGCATGCATCGAGTTTTAACTCCATCAGCTGGGTTCCCAACAATGTGGTCGATTGGATGATCATCTAATCAATTTCGACGTCTAAACATTTCCTCCTAAAAAAACTTCAAGTTCTGATTCAACAAGTGGATCATCAAACTCTAGATGAGTTGTAGATGAAACATTAAAAGGGTCATCATTATCAAGGTTGATATTAGAGAAATCACTACTAATCTCAATAACAGGTTCTAGATGATCTGTGTTTGGAGCAGGTTGAGGAACAACTAGCTGTTCGCATTGATCTGTTCCCCCTTGACCTGTTCCCCTTGCCGTGATTTATTAAAACTAGTGATCCTGCGTTTTCGTGAGCCCCTCATACGGGTTCCATCAGTTGGTATCAGATCCGGTCATATGATTTTAATTTATTATATGAATTGGATTTAATTCTTAATTATTTGCCTATGATTGTAATTTGATTTTAGCATTATATCATGTTATTACGTGGCTTATATGATTTAATCCGCTTATTATTCGTTTATTTTATTCTTCGGTGACCGATTGGGGTTTTAAAATATGTAATCATACTGTGGTTGACCGTGTTAGTTTATGATTTATTTATTTTTTCCATGTATTGCATTTTATTATGTAATTGAGTAGGAAATGAAGAACGAGAGGAGAAGCGAAGGCCAGATCCGGGCCACGGCTCAGCCGTGGGGCCTCCTGGCAGCACGCTTGGCGCGGTGCCCGGGCGAGGAGCACGTATTTATGATGGTTTAAATACGTTTACGTTTGAACATGTATTTATGATAGTTTATTTGATTTATTCTCAGTTATGTTAAGCATGAATTTCAATCCACTCGCCACCATTCTTGAAAAGAATCGCCTTGAGACGGATAATTATATACATTGGAAAAGGAATTTGGAAATTGTCCTTACTGCTGACGACATTAAGTTTGTCCTTGACGAACCATGTTCGCCAGTTCCTCCTGACAACGCATCTGCCAATGCCAGGGCTAAATATGATAAGTGGATGAAGGCTAACAAGATGACGAGGTGTTATATTATGGCTTCCATAAATAACCCCTTGCAACATCATCATGAAAGGATCAAGATATCAGCTGATATCATGTTTTTATGGCAGAGGGATCATCGGTTCGGGATCATGTCCTGAAGATGATAGGGTATTTCAGCGAGATTGAGACTCTTGGTGGGAAAATCGATAAGGAGTCTCAGATAGATATCGTTCTACAAAGCTTTCCATTGAGCTTTGAGTCATCCCGGGTCAACTATAACATGAATAAAAATGATTACACGTTGACAGAACTATTGGCTGAGCTGAAAACGGTGGAAGCTATTGTAAAAGCCAAGCCCAGGACTGTGTTGGTAGTATCAGCTCCGACTTCTTCTAGCAACCCTAAAAAGGGTAAGGCTAAGAAGAAAAGGAAGGCAATGAATGGGGCGAAGAAAAAGGAAGGAACTGGGAAATGTTTCAAGTGCGGTAAGAAAGGACATTGAAAACAAGACTGTCCGCTTCACAAGAAGTTGGTGAGCAGTCAAGGTACGTCTTCAGCTTTTGTGGTGACATCATGTTACATGGCAAGTTCTGCCCATTCTTGGGTAGTAGTTACAAGTGCCACTGACCATGTTTGTTGTGACTCGCAGACACTTCTGCGATCCACACCATTTAGAGACGGAGAGATTTCCATCTCGTTGGGCGATGCTACACGAGTGGCGGCGGTTGCAGTGGGAGACGTAGAGTTGCAGTTTGCCTCTACCTATTTAGTTTTACATGATGTTTTATTAGTACCTAGTTTTAGAAAGAACCTTGTTTCAGTTTCTAAACTTGTTTTGGATGGATATTTTGTTTCTTTTGATCATTCCGTTATTATCAAGAAAAGAGACTTGTTTATCTATTTTGGTACTATGGTTAACAACTTGTAAACTATATCTGCACAACCTGAAGAATGTTTAACTTCAACTTTTAACTTATCGACTAACTTCAAGAAGAGAAAAGTTTATTGTCTTTCATTGAATGATAAATATCTTTGGCACTTACGACTTGGATATATTAACCTTAGGAGGATTCAAAAGCTAGTGGAACATGGGCCTTTAGATAAACTCCAAGTTGAGTCATACCCTACTTGTGAATCTTGCTTGGAAGGTAAAATGTCCAAAAGACCATTCAGGATCTAAGGAAATAGAGCCCAAGATGTGTTAGATATCATTCACTCCGAAGTTTATGGTCCAATGTCGATTCAAGCCAGAGGTAGCATGCAGTACTTCATTATTTTCATTGATGATTACTCAAAATACGGATATGTCTATTTGATGCACCACAATTCAATCCTTTTAGAAAAATTTAAGGAATTCAGGGTACTTGTGGAGAATCGTCATGGAAAGACTATCAAGTGTCTGCGTTCTGATCGCAGAGGTGAATACCTCAGTGCTGAGTTTTTGAGCCATTTGTCGGATGCAGGGATTCAATCCCAGTTAAATGCACTGGGTACACCCCTAGCAAAATGATGTAGCAGAAAGACGGAATAGAACGCTTATGGAGATGGTGAGATCCATGATGAGTTATGTAGAGTTAACCATATCATTTTGGGGATATGCCCTAGAGACGGCAGTTTACACATTGAACTTGGTACCATCCAAGTCGGTCCCTAAGACACCAATTAAGCTGTGGACCCGGCGCTAGCCCAGTCTAAGACATCTTAAGGTGTGGGATTGTCCAGCACACGTTCTAGAAAAGGACGCTGATGAGTCCATTTTTCGTGCTCTTTTTTGCATCTTGTTTTAGGTCTAGATCTAGTCAATTCCTTTATTTGTGTCGTGTTTTGTGTCTGGGAGGACACGAGTCTAGGGCTGGGAGGATACAGGTTAAGTTGCAGGTCATCTCGAGAAAGAGGCAAGGTTATGTACATAGCAGCTTGGGCAGTCTGAAGCCCAAGGCAAGGTACCGCTCGAGATCATGCTGCAACCGCTAGGGGCAAGAACAGTATGCTGACCAAGACAAGGGGACAGAATAAGCAGTCGGGAGCGTAGAAGACAATGGGCAAGACACGGGGATATGCGGCACATTTCTTTCCATCCGTGGAAAAGGAAACATATCTCCCTTTCTTTCTACCCACGATTTGGGGACGATTGGGAATATTTCCTTCTACGTGGAAGATCTGACCGGGAAGGAAAGCTTTTCGGAACCCTAGCCACCACCACCACGAAAGCCCAAGCCCATGGAAGATCTATTTATACCCCACACAAAGAATCAGAGGAAGAAGCATACAAGGGGAGGGACGACGCCCGACTGTTTTAGTCTATTTCTTTTATTTTCTATGAGTGATTGGGAGGAAAAAACAAGTCCCATGGGCAAACACTTATTTTAAATTCTATTTTATGCCTTCAGCCTTGCCAAGGGTTGGTCCTAGCAAGAGTATATTTCGGTAACTCTTTATTTCAGTATTTTAAATACAAGTATGCCTTTGTTTATTTCATCATTGTTCAGTACTTTTCGTATGAGTGGCTAGGTTCATAAACTTGACTTGGGAAAGATGAATTGAGTCCAAACTTATAACGTTTTTAGAGGTCTTACTGTGCACATAGTTGTCTTGGCGTGTTCCTAAAGTACTGGATCTGAATCCTATACAACTTGATCAAGTCCTCGGTGTTGTCTGGTTAATAGCAGTCTTGGAAAGATCAGGTTACAACTGCGAGCTGGAAACTCAAAGTGTTAGCGACTTCCAGCTTGCCAGCCAAAGGGATCAACATAGTGATGTAGGTGGGGACGCCATGGGATGAACGTCTGAAATGGTGTGCCCATGGTTGTTGTGCTCCCGCGAATGCTTATTTGGGTATACTAGAGTAAGCTTGGTCAAGGAGCAATCTTGGGCAAGGAGGATAGGGGAGTGAGTAACCCCTACCTTCTGGGCTGACAAGGTATGTTGGGGGAGGCTTCGATGGCTATGTGACGATTAAAAAGGGGGCTTCCTGAGTGATGTGTTTGGGTGGTAGGAGTAAAACCCCATTCTTACGCTCGCCTTTAACCAATGACACGCTAAGACAATGAACAACTTTGCACCGATGATCAAGACATAAGTCAAGAGTCAAGGATTCTAAACTAAGTCAAGTTACTTTCTCATCTAACTCTCTTAGTGTTTTCTTTTCAGCATTTACTTTCTGCTTGGTTACATTTCTCGCCCAAGGCAAGACCCAAATCAAAACCCAAAATTGTGACCTCGAGAAGAGGAATTCACCAACTCCTTGTGGGATCGACCCTGTACTTGCCACTAGCGGAACCTAGTGAAGAGTACAAGTTTATAAATTTCTCTTTCTGGAGTGATAACGACTGAGCTCCATCAGACGCCAACAAATGACACCTCATACTGACTTGTGTCTGCTCGTGGGTTACCTCGAAGAGATGAAAGGGTGAGAGTTTTATAGCCTTAGAGATCATAAGGTCATGATTAACACTCACGCTCTATTTCTAGAAGAAGACTACATAAACAACCACAAGTCAAAGAGTGATATAGTTCTCGAGGAAATGAGAACTTTAGCCAATCCAAATTCAAGAGAAACACAACGTGCAACAACACCAAATCAAATACTTGTACCACCAGTAGTAGAGTCTCGTCGTAGTGGGAGGGTTGTTTGTTAACCCGACCGATTCATTGGAATGGGAGAGGCATTTGATTCAGTCGCAGGCCTAGACGAATCAGATCCCTAGAACTACAAAGAGGCAGTACACGACACGGATTGTCACCTTTGGCTAGAGGCGATGAAGTCCGAACTGCAATTCATGATAGACAAGGATGTATACGAGCTAGTTGATCTGCCCGATGGCTGCGAAGCCATATGGAATAAATGGGTCTTCAAGCGGAAATGAGGACCCGACGATAAAGTCGTTGTCTTCAAAGCCTGACTAGTAGCTAAGGGCTATACTCAAAAGGAAGGTATCGATTACAATGATACCTTCTCACCAGTAGCCATGCTAAAGTCTATTCGTATACTCTTGTCAGTAGCAACACATATGGATTGGGAAGTGTGGCAAAAAGATGTCTAGACAACTTTCCTAAATGGAAGTCTTGAAGAGAACATCCATATGTAACAACCCGAGGGCTATGCAGTTCAAGGAAAGGAACACATGGTGTGGAAGCTTAAAAAGTCCATTTATGGACTTAAGCAAGCCTCAGGTCATGAAACCTTTGCTTCGATCTGGTGATCAAGTCTTATGGATTTGATCAGTATCCTAACGAAAGTTGTGTGTACAAGAAGTGTGAGGGTAAAATAGTTATTTTCTTAATGCTATACGTAGATGACATTCTATTAATCGGAAGTGTCAAGAAGATGTTGGCGACTATGTAGTATTCATGTTGGATGAAGAACTAACGTCAATCAAAGTAATTTTCTTTAGACAAAGTGGGATGCTATGGACAAAAGTTGTTCATAGTGAAATTGATTCCATTATGCTAAATCACATTTAGATGTTTGTTGATTTGTTAGAAGGTTGTAAACTCTTAAGATGCAAATGCATCATTAAAAACAAATATAAGTCTTGTTTATTAGTCAAAGTATCTAAGCAAAAATAAGAGTACTATTATTTGATATACATTAACTTGTGATGAGGATTACGTCTATTCAAGTACTTCTCATGATTGGTTCTTTGCAAAATTTCGAGATTCTTGAAATAGATGTTAAAATTAATTTTTAGAATGGTGATCTTGAAGAAGAGATATATATATTGGAAGAACCTGAAGTTTTTATAGTATCTGGACAAGAGAGAAAACATGTGACAACTGGTAAAGTTAATGTATGAACTGAAATTGTTAGGGTTTGTATACCTCAAATCATGTTTAATACCTAGACGTTGTAATAGACTTGTTTTTGAATTCCATTTAATGAGAATAAATGTTTCTATCACTAATTTGTGATTTATTTTCTATTGATCATTTAATTGCAAACAAGTGTCAATTCTACAATTGTAGACTGTGTGGTGGATCCGTTATCACGGAAGGTAACACAGTCAACTCCTTTGTAGAATAAAGTTCGCAGCCTACACAGACTTGGAGAGTCTAGTTGGTAAATGTTGCAGTATCATTTGATACGAAAGCTGACCTTAGCAGGTAAAATGATATCAATAATGTATATGTTGTTGGACTTGTTTGCATATATATATATATATATATATTGTGTGTGATTTCATAGTGAGATAAGTTCTTTGTGTTGTTGCTAAGAACGGGGTCTCAGAAATTATTTATCTCTTAATCTGTGACGATGACATTAGTAATATTTTGGGTAATGGTGATTGGTTTAGGGAGAAATGCTCGATTATTGTCGCATGAAATCGTGTCTCGGTAAACCCCGAGTTGATTAAATACATTGAGACATTCATAATGGTTTATTATATAAGAAACCCGGCCGGTCAGAATTTATTCCATATATAATAATTAAAGTCTGAACTAGATCACTCACGTATAAACATATTAATTAATTTTGATTTGTCAGCAAACTCAATTAATAAATGGATTTAAGAATCTTAAACCCGTGAAATAATTAATGATAAAATGAGAATTACATCTGTAGTATGAGTGGGTACCAGATAATTCAATATTTATCCTATAGTGGAGTTGATTAAATATTAATATAAGATCTATACTTTTTTATATTTCATAAAGTAATTAATTGGAGTCAAAATTAACTTGCTGAATTAATTAATTAAATTCAAGGTTTGACCAGGTAAACTATTCCAAATTAATTGGATCAAATTGACTTAGTCATTAATTAATTAATTTAAGTTAGGATTTGACTTGGTCAAATAATTGGATAAGAAAATATTAGAGACAAGGTTTAACTTGGTCTTATATTGGAAGGTTCGGGCCTATTCCCATTTGATGCCCTAACCTAGCCCTAAATTACACTTGTAAATAAGAGGGAGGAGGTGGATGAAAAATCGCACATTTTTACAAGCAATTTTCGTCCAATGCCTAAAACATATACTACTATGTGTTTTCGTTTATACACACTACACCTTTAGTGTGTGTTTTTGTCTACACATGCTATTGGGGTGGAACTATATCGCAGAGGTCCATGAAATATACGTGTATAGCCCGATCGACCATAAAATCTGAATTTATAATTTTAGACAAAACTGGTGAGAAAATTAAATGGCTTGATATTTTCTTGAGGACATTCCATGTTGATCAAAGTCATTGCCACCAATGATGCTAAATAACATGACAAATTTGATAGCAATAGAAGTTATTTTGGTTAATGATGTGAAATTGATGGGTAGCAGATTCACTAACCACATGGTTAAACCGAGATTAAATGAATAACTTGTTAGAGGAAATAATTTTAAAATCCCAAAACTTAGTCATTGTCATAGTGGTAACCCAACTATGATGACTGGAGATCCCCAAAACTCTATACAAATGGACAACTAAACTATGGGAGTTCGTGTGAAACACTAATCTACGACTATTCCCTATAATAGAATTGAGTGTTGAAAGCTTTGTTAGCTGTGAGGTGAAGTCTATGACTTTTAATGATTTCTATTTGGATAGGTTGAGTATGAAAAGATACTCTATACAGAATCACCTGTATAAATGAGAAATTTGGGCTGCTTCAATGAAAAACATTTATGAATCTAAAGAGGTTTTCAAGGCCCGAAATGGATACAAAATGTGAGAACGGATGATGCTGATGTGTTTAAGTATTAACAACATTGTCTCAGTGCATGTTGTTGATGAATAGTTCAAAACATTGCACTATGAATCTGCCTGTGTACCCGATGGTGTTGACTTTGGAAGCTTCAACGCCACGAACTACATATCCTTATATTTTAATACGTTTTTAGGATTAATCTTGTGTATATATATTGCATTAAGGCTATTTCCACTCATGTGTGGATTTGTTTGAATCATGGTTGGTCAAGAGTGTGTCACCGATTTTTCAATAGTCGTAACTTTTAATTTTATATAATTAAATATTGTCAAGATCCATCTACGTCTCAAGTAGATGATCATTGTATATTTGCATTTTCTAAACCGATTCATAGTGGGTGAGAAACAACAAATTAAAGTGTGTTAGTTGATATGGAGTTATGGATTTGTACTTGGACCAACTCAGTTAATCTTTTTGAACTATTTGTTTGGGCCGAATTAAATGTGGTCCAACTAAGTTGGGATCCTATGTGTACTAGGGAGCGATTGTGAAAATATGTCTTGATCCACCCGCATTGCATAGGTCAGCCGTAACTCCTATAACTGCCATTGTTATTATGATACTATTAAAGTAACTTTGATTCAAACATTGATTCTAGAGGCGGTACTTAGACCTATAAATAAGTTATATAGTCATTTGCATCATACAAAACTTTGAAATTTTTGAACACCTTGCAAAAGCATAGAACATTCTGCATGCACATCATTCTTGAGTTTTTCTAAATCTTACTCATTGTCGATAGTTTAGTCCTTTTTGCATTCCAATTTTTAGGAGCCCATTCATTTGTGGTGTTGTTATAATCGAGATGTAGCCATTTTATTTTTGACAACGACATGCCTAATCTGAAATCACTATTGAGACGTATTGTGTTTTGTAGATAGATGATTCATCATTTAACTATTTCGATATTATTTAATTTGTATTAAATTTAAATTATAAAATATATCTTATTCTATTACCTTCTCATCATTCCTCACTGTCCCAACACCATTTTTTCCATACTTATAACATGAAATTTAAATATTGCATTATTGTTCATATAATCTCGTACACATTCATTAATTGTAGGATAGTTTTTATAATAAATATTTTAGATAGGCTCCCAACATGAAAGAAATGAAAAATAAAAAAATAAAAATAGTATCCAATAACAAAAGAATATCTGAAACGTAACTCAGTTGATCACCTTTAAAGATACAAAACAGTGTGATTCCAATGTCCTGATTGTATGTACGTAATAAAATATATTTATATTTTTAATCACGTAATAATGAATTATAGCAAGAAAGAGTATTAAAAAAACGAAATAATAATAATCATTATTATAACAATCTCAACTCCTTAATTCCTTTGTTTGTACGATATATAGTAACATATATAAGATTAACATGATAATTGCTTTTAAATTCTCTTTAATTTTTCTTTTTTTCATATCTCCACCAGATAGTAATGCTCCACCGCCCGCGGCGGGCACATCTTAATGTGCCCGCGGCTGATGTGGCAATGCCACGTCATTGCCACATCAACATGTGAGTTACTATATTTTCATTTCTTTGTTAAATTTATTTTTTATTATTAAGTTTTATTGAATAGTATTAAACTATACCCTAACCAATGAACCCTAGTCGAAAAGTGATAATTAATAAAAAATTATTAAGAATTTAATATATATCTACATGACATGCCACATCATTCGTAGGCGCATTAACTCCGCCCGCCGCGGGCGGGTGAACATTTTCGCTCCACCAGAATATGATCACTTCTTACACGCTCCTATAATCACTAGAATTTTTAAATGATTATGGAATAAAGAGGGCGTAGGATGGGTTGAAATTTTTAAGGAGAGATTATATATAAATAGGAAATAATAAATTTATATGATATTCAAAAGTAAATTACTTTTTACAAACCACTCCTAATTAGATTCTAGTTTGAGAATTTGTTAGTGGTTAGATGCATGTGGATTTATATAATATATTGTATATCTCTGTTGATTATTCCTAAAGTTATTAATGGCTTCCTAATTAGATGCATGAAATTGTGATTGATATGGGAAAGGATGGGGATGGGCATCCCACCTTTTTAAGCTATAATAGTTGCATGGTCTACACCATTATTAATAACTTAACTTATTGTGATAGTATTATGGTAACTAAAGTAGCCTTGTGGATGGTTTCTATTCACTAGCAACGGTCCCAAAATTGGTAGTTGCAACAATCAAATCATTTCTATCAAAAACCCAAATTTGTTTCCCTTTTATTATGATTCTCAGTGGAAACGTGACTTATTTCATTATCAGCTAACAAAATCTAATATATCCCTGACTAACAAAACAAAATAATACTAATGTATATAAGCATACGAGTTTCCATAAGTTTTTTTTTTAATTTTTTATATTGAATAAAATTCAGACTATAATATTTTAATTAATAAATTTTAGTCGGAAAGTCAGAATAAATAATTTTTTTTAAATATTATTATTTATCCACATGACATGTCACATAATCCACGAGTGTATTAACAACGTCCACGACGGGTGGGACCGTGGGATATATTTTTATATAACATACTTTCTCCGAGATATATATATATATTGATAGTGTATTTTCATAGAGAATATGTAAAGTGTGTTTTTAGTAGAGAATGATACTTACAAAATAAAATATATGAAAACATTAAAATATAAACTCTTTTATGAAATCCGAAATTATATATTTGTAGTGCACGTCCAAGAAAGATAATAAGCGTACGATATTGTGGATTATGAAATATTAGTTTAATGACATAAAGAAAACTTCAGAGACTTCTGTTGCGCGGTGAATACTTTACCTAATCTTCAAGGTTTTCGAGTTAAATGCATTAGTGACTTTTAAATTAAAATACCTCATGCGCATTAATAGAAAATGGTTGTACTACTAAAAATAAAAATATCAAAAAATGTAGTTTTCCTATAATTTTTTACACGTGGGTTATATATATTTTGTAAGTTGACACTTTGAAAATGAATGATGTTATTGATCAAGATGCATACAATTTATAAGTATTTACTCAATTAATCAAATACTCGTTCCGTCCCATTAGTTATGACCAATTTTCCATTTTGGGACGTCTCATGAATAATGACTCGTTTTTTTTATTAAATAAGAATTTGCACGAGTTATTTCTTACTTTTTTTGTAATAGACAAATATTGAGCACTCCTTAATAGTTGTGTAAAAAGTAAATGTGTCATTATTATGTTGAGCACTTCTTAATAGTTGTGTAAAAAGTAAATGTGTCCTTAATTAATAGCGGGACGAAGAGAATATATTATTACTAAAAGAATTGTAATAAATGGAAAATAAAATAGAATGTATAAATTATGTTGATTTACCAAATGCATCAAACATAATAATTCTAATTTTGTTGAAATATATATTCACTTGAAAAGTTTTCCAATTTTCCAATATTTGATGTTTTCCTCACATTAAAATGATGAGTCGTTCACGTGGATCCGTTGAGTGTGCATGTATTTAGGGATGTCAATCGAGTCAACCCTTTTTGTTTCAGACAATATGTTTGGATTCCTGATTTATTCGTTTCGGATTAAATCGAGTTTAATTTTTTTTGGATCGAATATTTAACACCCTAACCTAAACCTTTGGTTTTTGGGCTAAACCATCAAGCCAATCGGGCCGTAATGTATACTTAATTTTTAAACTTATATGAATAAATTTTATAATTCTATGTTTATAAAAATAAATATCCAAAATATATCAAATAGAATAAAATTTTAGCACACAATCAAAGATCACATTTAAACATTCAAAAAATTTAAATAAAAAAAATGTTACCACAAAAAAAGAGTCATAATTCTCATATTACATTGGGCAGCATAAATGCTTAGCGCCTTTTATGCTTCCCCCGCCTTAACTCATTCCTGCACAAGTCAGGAGGCAAAAGACCTCTAGGAAGAACATGCACTTTCTTCCTCGAGGGACATATCAAAAGGAAACAATTTTACAAGACCTTTCTTGCCCCTGCTCAAACATTTTGCTCAAGACAATGTGCTAAAGTGTGGTTAACTTAGATATTAGGTGTAAAAACAATCGAAATGCAATAAACTAAAATAAAATGGATAATACTAAAAAACCAAAAATGAAAAACATACCACATTGCCTCATGCCTAGCGTCTTGATTTATCGTCGTTGGTATCGACATAGTTCTTGCTCTTCTTCAGTTTGTGTTGGAACCTCCTTGGTCAAGGTCTGCATTCTTATACTTATAGTCATACCCAAAGCGTGCGTTTAATCTGCCGCCATTTACCTCGAACAATTTATTGGTCATGATGTCTTGCTCATGTACATATGGAGACACCCAAAAGTTTGTCTTGTAGGGTACGCCCAAAGTGAATCATCCAAGGTGCATGCTCTGTTGGGAACCCTACGAATTCATTTATGTTTTGATGATGATTATCGAAACAACACTTAGTTAATACAAGTTCATCAAAAACCAAGTGATCAATATCATCTTTAAAGAGCAGTTCTCCTATAAAAGTAACAGATCGTTAGTTATATGATCTATATTATTCTTATAAACTATCTTGGACATATTGATTACTATTACAACAAGTATAAATTCCTTCTAAACAGCTAGCTAAAATATAAAGGAACAGATCGATGTTAAAACGATTTGTCCCTATTTCAGCAGCTAGCTGTCTTTCCTTGTTTAGACTACCTGTCATGGTTTTTAGACTTGGTATTTCTCTAGTATAGATTTTATCAGATCAACATTGTAAAAGGAAGTTTGTAGTTTCAAACTTACTTTTAAGAACGATTTGTTTATCTAGTTATTGAAGAACAATTAAACAATGTAAAAGAACAGATGGATAGAAAAACCATCTATCCTATTGAACTAGCTGTTCTCTAGTATAGATAAATGAAGACTTGAGCCTTCTTGAAGAAAATGACCGTGTTACAAACAGATCTTCTTCTTCTCCATATACAGCCCGCTGTCTGAAAAAAAGATCATTATAAAAACGATCTGACCCAACCATATCCTGTTGTATCTCTAGATTGGCTCAGGAATCAAGAAAAACTATCAAGGTATTAGTTGAGATTCAAACTAATTAAATACTTGATGGAAAGCTCGAAGGACAGATCGTAGGAGATGATCCGTTGGATGAATACAAGCAAGCTGTCCCACACGTTAACTATGGTGGACTGCCGACATACCTAAATTTGTCATAAGTCAACCACTCAGTGTTATGTCACATCAAAGGAGATATTTTAAGGAATTAAGTACAAGAATATCAAATTAAATGTATGATGAATCATTCTAAGTATGGAAAAACACTGAGGAATCGCGTGATAGATGGTCGCTGACTTGGGCCAGCGCCTAACGGCCTCAGTGGATGGCACAGGGGAGCGTCTAACCGAACCACTCAGCGGCCGATGACCTTCGCTCTCGCCTATAAATAGTCGACGTGTTTCACACTTTGAAGGGACCTTTTTTCAGACTTTTTGAGAGACCTTTTCTTAGATGTTTTGCACTTATATTTCGAGAATAGTTTTAAAATCTTCAAACAATATTTTCTCGCATAGTTTTAAAACCTTCAAACAATATTTTACTTGCTTTCATTTGTGAACAAAGAGTTAAATTGTCCTGCTAAGTCTTCCTTGAGAATACGACTTGAGTTGGCTTATCATTGCTAGACGACCTCGTTAGATTGCGAGCGACTCGAAATAATTTTAGTCAAAAAACTTTAAACAAAGAGAAAATAATTCGATCTACACTTAGAAAAAAGACTCAAAAGAGCACGAAAAACAGACTCGTCATTGATAACTAAGACCACATTTTTTTATCCCATTGAAATTCAATGTGGTTGATCCAAACACCAACCCGAAATTAGAGAGAGTTAGAGTTTAAATTTATAACTCGAATCTGATGGAGCTAGTTGGAAAATAGAATAGGCCCGATTAAATGAATTTAAAAAATAAAATTAAAAATATTTACATAATATATTAAAAAGATGATGCACCATGTTAGTATGAGTAGCACTAATCAATTCTTTTAACCTCTCGTCAACAACGGTAGCACATACCTTTTTTGACTGAGGCAGCCGCACTCCCATAAGCTCTCTCGGGTACGACAATGACGAACCCATTTTTGTGCTCTTTTATGTCTTATTTTAGGTCTAGATCGAGTCATTTTCCTTTGTTTGTGTCATGTTTTGTGTTTGGGAGGACACGAATCTAGGTTAGGAGGATACAGGTAAAGGCTGCAGGTCATCCCAAGAAAGAGGCATGTTTACACACGGAGCATCTTGGGCAATCTGAAGCTCATGGCAAGGTACCGCTGGAGATCACGCTGCAACCACTGGGGGCAAGAGGAACACATTGGTCAAGATGAGGAGGAAGAGTGAAGCAGCCGGGAGTGCAGAAGATGACGGGCAAGACGCTGAGATTTGCGGCGGATTTCTTTCCTTCAACGAAATATTTGTAGGATTTGGAGTATCTCCTTCTACGCGGAAGATCTGACTGGGAAGGAAAGTTCACCGTAAACACTAGCCACCACTACCACCAAGCCTAAGCCCACAAAAGACTATTTATAACCCACGCTATGAATCAGAGACATATACAAGAAGATACAATACGAGAGGAGGGACGACGCCCGACTGCTCTTATCCTTAGTCTAGACCTTTATTTCAATGAGTGTTAGGGGAGGAAGAAACAAATCCTACGGGTAAACACCTTATTTAATTTATGTTAATGTTTTCGGCCTTGCCAAAGGTTGGTCCTGACAAGAAGATCTTTGGGTAAACTCGTATCTTTGCTATTTCATTATTAGTATCTTTTTATTTATTTTGTTTGTGTTCTTTACGTTTCGTATGAGTAGCTAGGTTTATTAACTTGGCTTGGAAAGATGAATTGAGTACAAACTTATAACGTCTTAAGAGGTCTAATTGCACGTATAGTTGTATTGGCATGTTCCTAAAGCATTGTATTTGAATCCTATACAACTTGATCAAGTCCTCAGTGTTGTCTGGCCAATAGCAGTCTTGGAAAGATTAGGTTACAACTGCTAGCTGGAAACTCCATGTGTTAGCGACTCCCTGCTTGCCAGCTAGAGGGATCATTGCGGTGATGTAGGTGGGAACGCCATGGGACGGGCGTCTGAGATGGTGTGTCTATGGTTGCAGTGTCCCGCTAATGCCTATTTGGGTATGCTGGAGTAGGCTTGGTCCAGGAGCAATCTTGAGCAAGGGGGATAGGGGAGTGAGTAACCCTTACCTTCTAGGCTAAAAAGGTATGTTGGGCGAGGCTTAGGTGGCTACATGACGATGAAAAAGGGGGTTGCCTGAGTGACTCGTTTGAGTGTTAGGAGTAAAACCCCATTCTTATGCTCGCCTTCAACTAATGACATGCTAGTACAACGAACAACTTTGCACCAATGATCTGGACATAAGTCAAGACTCAAGGATTCTAACCCAAGTCAAGTTGCTTTCTTATTTTACTATCTTAGTGTTTTCTTTTCAGTTATTTATATTTTAACACTTCACTTTCTGCTTGATAACAATTCTTGCCCAAGGCAAGACCCGACTCAAAACCTCAAATTGTGACATCGAGAAATGAATCCACCAACTCCCTGTGAGATCGACCCTGTACTTGCTACTAGCAGAACCTAGTGAAGAGTGTAGGTGTATAAATTTATCTTGACTGGAGTGATAACGACTGAGCTCCGTCAGACACACGGAGGACTCACCCTCTAGGTGGTGCTGGATTCCACTTCCCAACAACCCCCTATGTCCATGGTCAATCTAATGATTAATAATCTACTAACATGGATTCTCTCTTATGTAAACTGGATGAGTACCATTTACAAGCCAAGTCAAGAACTAGACTCGGCATGAGTTAATGGGTCATGAACATTACAAGTTACAATGAAATTGGAATTGAAATTCTCTTCTTATGAAAAGCTTGAGAAACAAACTATGGAGGAAGAACTGAGAAATGCTGGGTTTTATAAAAGTGTATTCCGAAAATACTTTGAGTTCTAAGAAATATTATAAGCTTAAGAAATATGGATTGTGTAAGCTTAGAACAAATTTCCAGGGTATTTAGAAATCTCTAAGTGTCCGAAGCTGTTGAGAAATTCTTCTAAGTTTGAGCACTTCGATAACAATGTAGTTCATGAGATTTTGGCAGAGTTTTTGCTTCAGTGAATTTCTCGTAATTTACTCTGGAGAATGGTTAGGAGTATTTATAGAGGAAGGAATCAGAAACTAGTCTTTGCAGTAGAAACTAACCGTTTTGTCTTTTTGTACTCTCAACCATTAATGCGTCCTTTTTGCCATTTGAGTTATCGTCCTTTAGCAGGTTTGTATTGCACTAAAAAAAATGGTATGTGGGAACGATGATGACATGACACATAAAACTTATATAAGGATGATCCATTTAAGGAGATCATCAACTTATCTTTTGCATTGAGGATAGACAATCTCCTATGATATGTGTCACTACAAATCATCATCTTGATCTGTGTTTTCATCTTCTCTTGAGTTCTACTCTAACTCTTGCAAGTGATCCTATAGTACATATTCAAACTTCATATGTGCTTTACATTTTGATCAGAGCTTAACTAGTCTAAGTTATAGATTGATCCTTATGGTTAAGTTTGTAAACTTAATCTACTCTTTACATTGTGATTTGATTGTTTCCATATTTAGCACAATACTAGTTCTATTCTATTTGACTTCTATAGAACTAATCGTTAACTCAATATTTTGTTTTGTACTATGCATATTAATGAGCAGATCGTTCATTCGATCTGTGCTCTATCTTCTAAGAGCTATAATTTTTTACATATAAGTGTGTCATCTCCTTGCCATAATTCAAAAGAGAAGCACTAGTTGCGTTCAGGCACTGAATGAAATAAGTGGAGATCTTCCTTCCAATTTTGGTCTCGATTAGTTCACAAAATTGAATGGCCGATTGTTTCGATAAACATCATCAAAATTTATATAAAAGGGTTCCCAAAATTCCCCACCCCCCCCTTTGATGATGTTGAAACCACACTTTACACTTAAGACTTACAGAAAGCAGATAATAAACACAAATGATCTGTTATAAAGTATAACAATTAAAGTAGTTAATAAGACATAGCCTAGACAAATGGAGATTGTCATCAAGATGCAAAAGGTACGATCTATTTTTCATTATAAAATAGAGTTGTTACAAAAATATTTACAACTACAACTCTAGGCACATAAATTTTAAACAGATATATCACACAATATGAAAGTTATCATATACCACCTGTGCTGTTCACAAATTTTATTTCTTTGTTACTTCTCTATCTTTTTTCACCGTATCATCAGTTACCATATTGAACTTCATGTACACCCATCTATGAGAGGGACCTCGTAGTGAGTAGCAGTCTTTTTGATGTAATTTTTTTTATTTATGCTTTATCTGGATAAATACCACCAGGTAGCATGGGAGACACACAAAAGCTTTTCTCGGGCGCTTTGATCTTGACACCGTAGAGACATGGCTGAGTAAGTATTCTCTTGATCTTGACTTGGATATAGTAGAATGATAGATATTTAAAAAATGCTTCATCGGTTGGGTACTCTCCTATCAAGGGATGATGTAAGAAGTAATAATCCTCGACAAATATATCCTTAAGATTTTCCCATGTCGCCGTGTCTTCAGGAGAAACCAAAGCATCCGTCGACACAAGTGCTGTAGGCTTGAATCGCGGCTTAGAAAGTCTCTTCTTGTTCTTCAAGCATGCAAACTCGACTCTTCCTCTGCAGATTCTTTTGGTTGAGCCAATGCAACTTCTTTTGCAGCTCGCTTGGCTTCTTGTCTCTCTCTAGCAATCCTGATCTGTAGTTCCTTATCCTCCAAGAACTTCCTATGGTAGTCCAGATCAATGGAATGTGAAATATGAATCCTTTGGCTCATCATGTCCTTAATGACATTGTAAGTTTTTATGAACTTTCGAGCCCTTTCTTCTTCTGCAGTTAATGATGGTTGAGCAGATCCAAATGCAAATTCTACTCTGATGATTTGACTTGTGTAGATTGATGAGCTTCTATATCTTGAGGGATATCTTGTGATGAATGTTGTACGTAGATTGAGATTTAGAGATTTGAACTGTGATAGTTTTCTTCTGTTGTTTACATTTCCCTTTCTCTTTGTCTCCTTTAACACCTTCACCATTTTCAATATCAACAAAAAGGGTTCTGACCATTGTGCGTATAGATTGTATCTCTTCTTCCATTGTCTTCACCTTGTTTCCCAAATTGGTTTTGCTAGTAAGAAAAATGAAAATGTTGTTCTGCATAGCCTCTTGGCTGCAATGGCAAGTAGAGTTTGAAATAGCCAATTCTGTATTTATGAGATGTGTGACATGATATCTTCAATCTCTTCAATCTTGGGCCAGCCAAGCTCTTCTTCAAATTTTGGAATCATTTCAATAACAATATCTTTCAGCCTATTGAGCACAAATTGCACAATTTTGTCATCAACGATCTCTTTGACATGTGAAGGTACATGAGTTCTAGAATACTCAAATTGGAAGATAGAATTTTTGGCATGTGTAAGACTGTCTCTATGAAGTTTTATGGTTGTTCTGATGCCTTCAAGGCCTAGATCAATCTCGTTGCGATCGTCATACATTAACTATTAGGGTTTGTATACCTAAATTGCACTTTAATGAGAATAAATGTTACTATCATTGGTTTTTTATCTATTGTTTTATATATAATGAATTGGAAACAAGTCCATTTATTACAATTGTATACAATGTGGTGGATCGATGATCACGGAAGGTCACACAGTCGGCTCCTTTGTAATATAAAGTCACAGTCTAGACAGACTTGGACAGTCTAGTAGGTAAAGGCTGCGATCATTTCGATGCGATTGACCTTAGCCCGCAGAATGATATCGGTATGTATAAGCGGATACACATGCTTTGCTTATACATATTAAGAGGTTTCGTAGTGAGATAAGTACTAAAGTGCTGATACTTAGAACGAGGTCTCAGAAATTAGTTCATTTATTAATATGTGACAATGACTTTAGTATAGGCGGTTGATTATACGCTGCTTTGATTCATCTACGCTTGCGAGTTTTTCGTAACTCTAAATCAGTGATGTCTTGGGCGGTAGTGATTGGCTTAGCCAGAAGTACTCTATTGTCAGGTGTACAAAATCGCGTCTTGGTGACACGAGTTGATTAAATCCACGTGAGGCGTTCAGAAAGGTTTATTGCATAAAAAACCCGCCGATTGGGAATTTATTCCATATGTAATATTAAAGGTCTGAACCGGATCACTCACGAATAAATATATTAATTAATTATGATTTATCAGCAAACTCAATTAATTAATGGATTTGGAAAATCTTAAACGCGTAAAATAATTAATGACAAAAGAGTTACGTCTGTGATTCGAATGAATAAAGATAAGTTCAATTATTATCCTATAGTGGAGTCGATAAATATTTATAATAGAACTGTTCTTTGTTGTATTTACATGGAGTAATAAATTGGAGGACAATTTAATTTAAATTAATTAATTTAAGTCTAAAGGTTGGGCCAACCAATTAATTAAATTCAATTGGGTCCAAAAGGAGACATGAAAATTAATTTAATTTAATTACAGATTTGTCCAAGCCCACATTAAGTTTAAATATAATTAAAATTTGAATTTGAATTATAATTGTTACTGCAAGAGATAAAGAGGGGATTATAGTTTCTATTATTTGGGATCTAATTCATTCTCCTTAGAAGCTCTATCCTAGCCCACTATATCTATAAATAGAGAATAAGAAGAAGCTAATTTCTCTTCCCTACACTCTAGAAATCGGCGCCCATAAGAGGTTTTCATCCTCTTAATTTTTGAAAATTATAGAGCATTCAACGCTCCAATTTTTTATCTTCTTTTTCTCCAGACTACTAGAAAGATTCGTCCACACGATATTCTAGTAGATAGACCGGGAATTAGGATAAAAGTTCTTAGGGTTCGGATTTGGTGGAGATTCCAACAGTGTGAATTGCAGATCGTTTGCTAGCGATTGAAATCGCTTCTCCACAAGTGGAGAATTAAGCATAAGGAGAATGTATAATTTATATTTCAGCATTATATTTTCTTGTGTGCTTTAAGAATTAATTATTCATGTGATTAATTAAACCTATGGATACTGCGTTTTAACGAGCCCCTCATACGAGTTCCATCAGTTGGTATCAGAGTCGGTCATAGAATTTTAATTTATTATATGAATTGGATTTAATTCTTAATTATTTGCCTATGATCGTAATGTGATATTAGGGGTGCTAGATTTAATTTTAGCATTATATCATGTCATTACGTGGCTTATATGATTTAATTCTCTTATTAATCGTTTATTTCCTTCTTCGGTGCCCAGTTTGGGCTTTAAAATATGTAATCACACGGGAGTTGGCCGTGTTAGATTAGGTTTTATTTTATTTTTTCATGTATTGCATTTTATTATGTAATTGAGTGGGAGATGAAGAACGAGAAGAGAAACGAAGGCCGGATCCGGGCCACGGCTTAGCCGTGGGCCCCTCCCAGGAACATGCACGGCGCGTCGCTCGACCGAGGAGCACGCAACATGTGGCACCATGCGCCGGGCGGAGCGCGCTTATGGAGATGGTCAGATCCATGATGAGTTATGCAGAGTTACCCATATCGTTTTAGGTATATGCCCTAGAGACGACAGCTTACACATTGAACTTGGTACCATCCAAGTCGGTCCCTAAGACTCCAATTGAGATGTGGACTGGGCGCCAGCCTTGTCTAAGACATCTCAAGGTGTGAGGTTGTCCAGCACACGTGCTGGAAAAGGACGCCGACAAATTGACACCTCGTACTGACTTGTGTCCGCTCGTGGGTTACCCTAAAGAGACGAAAGGGTGGGAGTTTTGTAGCCTTAGAGATCGTAAGGTCATGATTAGCACTCACGCTCGATTTCTAGAAGAAGACTACATAAACAACCACAAGTCAAAGAGTGATATAGTTCTCAAGGAAATTAGAACTTTATCCAATCCAAATTCAAGAGAAACACAACGTGCAACAACACCAATTCAAACACTTGTACCACCAGTAGTGGAGTCTCGTCGTAGTGGGAGGGTTGTTCGTTAACAAGACCAATTCATTGGAATGGGAGAGGCATCTGAATTAGTCCCAGGCCAAGATGAATCGGATCCCTGGAACTACAAAAAGGCAGTACACGACAAGGACTGTCACCTCTGGCTAGAAGCGATGGAGTCCGAACTGCAATCCATGGTAGACAAGGAAGTATATGAGCTAGTTGATCTACCCGATGACTGTGAAGCCATTGGGAGTAAATGGGTCTTCAAGCGGAAACGAGGACCCGACGGTAAAGTCGTTGTCTTCAAAGCTAGACTAGTAGCTAAGGGCTATACTCAAAAGGAAGGTATCGATTACGATGATACCTTCTCACCAGTAGCCATGCTAAAGTCTATTTGTATACTCTTGTCAGTAGCAGCACATATGGATTCAGAATTGTGGCAAATGGATTTTAAGACAGCTTTCTTAAATTGAAATCTTGAAGAGAACATCCATATGTAACAACCCGAGGGCTATGCAGTTCAAGGAAAGGAACACATGGTGTGGAAGCTTAAAAAGTCCATTTATGGACTTAAGCAAGCCTCAGGTCATGAAACCTTTGCTTCGATCTGGTGATCAAGTCTTATGGATTTGATCAGTATCCTAACGAAAGTTGTGTGTACATGAAGTGTGAGGGTAAAGCAGTTGTTTTCTTAGTGTTATACGTAGATGACATTCTATTGATCGGAAGTGTCAAGAAGATGTTGTCAGAGATTAGAGCATACTTGTCCAGTCAATTTGATATAAAGGATATGAGAGACGGTGGACACATTCTAGGGATCAAGGTCATCCATAACAGATCTAAGAGAATGTTGTGCTTATCTCAGGAATCCTATATCGAAACTGTACTTAGACGCTTTAGTATGCAAGATTCTAAGAAGGGGTTTCTTACCCTTCAGACATGGAATTGTTCTTTCTTAGGACATGTGTCCTAAGACACCCGAGAATAAAGATGAGATGAGGTAGACACCTTACACATCAGCAATAGGTAGTCTCATGTATGCTATGATGTATAGTACGCAAGATATCTGCTTTCCCGTAGGCATGGTAGCAAGATATCAGTCTAACCCTGGAAAGGGACATTGGGCAGTAGTAAAGAACATACTCAAGTACCTTAAACAGACAAAGGAGTACTATTTGGTTTACCAAGCTGATTCATTATGCCCTTTGGGTTATATCGATTCCAACTTTCAAACGGATCGGGACTTAAGGAAATCTACCTTCGGGTATGTGTTTACATTGGGATGCGGAGCTGTAAAAGGGATGAGTCTGAAGGAAAAATGCATTGCAGACTCCACCATGGAAGCTGAATATGTGGCTGCATCTGAGACTGCAAAGGAAGCTGTTTGGCTTAGAAGCTTCTTGATGGACCTAGATGTGATCATGAGTATGCCGGCGAGTATCACGATCTATTGTGATAACTCTGGTGCAGTGGCAAAATCGAAGGAACCACTGGCCCATAAGGGGCGATATAGTGGTGACGAAGATAGCGTCGGAGGACAACCTGACAGATCCCTTCACGAAAAGTCTGAATCATGAAGATGTTTGAGAGGCATGTAGAGGGATTATGAGTGCGATGTGTGTTACACCTGCTTAAGGTATAAGTGAGAGAGTTATGTCATGCGACACGGATATTTGTATACTCTAAGGCATGTTTGAGTATAAGTGGGAGATTTTTAGGGTTTGTATACCTCAAAGCATGCTTTATGCTTAGACGATTTATTAGACTTATTTTCAATTGCACTTTAATGAGTGTAAAATACCGAGAAAAAATCGATATGTTTGTTTAGAAAATAATTAAATATAATAATAATTATTATAATTAAGAAAATCTCATTGGAATATATTCGATTTTCTTTTTAGCGTAGTTACAAACTTTAATTATTTCAACTTAAGGTTTAATTGAGGTATTATATTTATAGAACGGTAACGCTTGCGCATGAGTAAATTGGAAAAATAATTTTTCTTGTCACGTGCTTATAATACGTAATAATAGAGCTCATCGAGACGGACCCGTGGACACCAAGATCATAAAAATCGGACATCGTTTCAGTGCTCGACGAATTTTTAAAGTTCTTGACGAAATGGATATAAATACCCTTCATTCCCCACTCCTCCTCATTTTTCATCCCACCCAAATTTTAGAGAGAGAGAATAGAGTGAGAGGCTCTCCAGCCACTGCCATAAATCTGCCGGACCGCCACCGGCCGGCCGTCGCCGGAAAATTTTTTCGGTGACCAAATGATCCCAAATTTCACCCCAAGCTTCCTTTCGACGTGTACAATCCATTTCCGGGATTCAATCGTCCAAATAATGGTTGGAAGGCAGCCATGCAAGACCAAACTCTTGGCCAAAGTAGTAAGTTTGATATTTTTTTCTTACCTTCTCTTTTCTCCGTTTTCATCCTTCACTTCTCACCCCCTTTTTCAATCATTTTCACAACCATTCTCCGGCAAGAAGAGAGTAGCTCCGGGGAGGAGAGGGTAATTCTGGCAAAGCCCACCTTGAAAGCTTCATCTTCACTCAATTACCTTAGTTCTTCAATAAGGTAGTCATTATTCTTTCTCCTTACCAATTTAGACCGAATGGGGTAGGATTAGGAATCCTCTTGTGTTAATATGTGATAATATGATTATTTGATTTGAGGAGAAGTAGTTTGATGTTGTGTTGATGTTGGGAACCCCAAGATATTTTTGGTTTTGATGATGACCTTTCGAAACACACTTAGTTCTTGTTGTTAAGCTGTTCTACATGTAAAACAGATCACTACCTTTAAAGTGAATTCTGTTAGAGAACATATTAGGAGATTACTTGAGATGAAAAGGAATTATTCCTATAGAAGTCATTTCTATAAATAGTTTAGGATGAAGGCCAAGACTTCAAGCCAAGAAGTAATCGATCTGCTGTAACAGACAGCGACCAGACCGATGACCAGATCGACAGTTACAGCGAAGCATCAAATCGATAGAGTCATCAAACATCCAGATGACATCATCCTACACATCATATCATCTTGCCACGTCAAAATTAAAGTCCATCCAACTGGGATTGGAAAGAAAATCTTCGGTTAACACATAGAAGGAAAGAGATTGTTAGCAATCTGCTTTCCATAACTCGAAGATTGAGTCAACCTTTTCTATATGGCAAGAAGAGATATGATGGACATAATTGATTGGCAATATACCATCAATCTCACGCCAATGAACAACGGCTAGAATTTTAAATTCAATGCCTATATATTTGAAGTTCAAAAAATCTGGAGAAAATAGAACACGCACTCGAGCTATACTGTTAACATACTCTCAAGCAATCAATCTGCAATCCAGACTAAGAGCTTCAAAAGATTTGTGATTCTACATCACACCAACCACCTCGATTCAAGTCTGTCTTATCGAGAGAAAGGAGATCACCCTGCTAGCTAGTAGTTTTCTAGTGGTAACGTAGAGGTAATATGTTGTAAAGGGACACGACCCTTATTTCGTGCATAAGTATCTCTCTAGTTGTGATTGATACTTGTGACTCGTTCTCCACGAGTATAAACAAGCAGAGTATCTTAGTAGTGGATAATCTGGTCTAGATTTGACCAGATCGTGGACGTAGGGATTTCCTGAACCACGTTAAACAACTGTGTTTTTTACATTCCTGCATATTTACTTTCAGTTGCTTATTATTCTAACCTTCTGCACTATCATTCAATCTGCATCTCAATCAATCTGCTTAATAATCTGAATAATTCCTAAGGTTTTCTAAACAAGAGCACTCATTAATCCACCATTATTCCGCACACACAATACTTTGAAAATAATAAGATCACTCTTATTATTAGCTAAGTATTTGCACTAAGAGAGCAATCTGTTTGGACTAATCTGGCATTGATCTGTGTATCAATCTGTTTAGTCATTTGCCAAGCAATTTCTTATACAGAATAGCTTGAACTCTCTGATATTTTGTCAAGTAAACTGAAAAGTTTGTATTTGATGTATTTCCCCCCCCCCCCACACACCAAACCTTGCTCTTTCGGGACCAACAAGTGGTATCAGAGCAGTGGTTCAACTGACCATTGTTTTGTTTCACTAGGTTAAAACCTGCGTGGTCAACTTGAATAGATCTAGGAAAACCTATTTTCATTCACGTACATATTATCTGCTATGGAGTCATCTGTTGTCAGGGCTTGCGAGGAATTCTTTATCCAATGATATAGAGAATGGAGCTTCAGAATCAAGATGGCACTCAAAGCCCATCACTATCTGATGTGGAAAGTCATTGAAGAAGGCCCACTACAGATCACTGAAGAAGTGACGGTAACTACATCAATTGGTGTAACCACACAGATTGCACCCAAAGATCCAAGAAAATACACTGTAGAAGAACGACGCGAAGCCAACCTGGATGACTTTGCTAAAGGAATCATCTCTAGCACAGTCAAAGGGGTACATCTGGCCAAAATCCAAGATTTGGATACTGCCAAAGAGATGTGGGAAGCCCTAAGAGACTTATGTCTATGATCTGAAGTGATGATTGAGAACAAGCTGTCTCTAGCCCGCAACAAATATGATGAATTTAAAATGAAACTAGGCGAGACAATAGAACAAATGAAGATGAGATTCACTGGAATTCTCCTCGAGATATCTGCGTTCAATAAGAACAAGTATACTCAAAGAGAAAAGAATATGAAAGTACTCAGAGCACTTCCACCTAGCTGGGAGATCTATGCTGCAATGCAACCTCTACGTGCATATTTCAATGAACTATCTACTGAAGCATTATTTGATCATCTTGAAGGTCATGAGTGTGACATTCAAAGAATTCGAGGACCAGATCATCTGTCCAAAAAGGCAGAAAGCAGCTCGAAGAAGGATAAAGAGGTAGCCTTCAAAGCGAAGAGCAAACCAGATGAACCTTCTGAACCTTCTCTACCAGATGAGGAGAAAGGTTATGACAAACTGCTAAAAGAGTTTGCAATGATTGCCAAACGAATGGATAAGATGGAAATTAGATCGAAGAAATACAGACGGTTCTACAAAGATAATAAGAAAAATGTCTACAAGAAACGTGACAATGATCGATCTGATAACAAAGAAGAATCAAAACAGCAGACAGGTAAAACTTCTAAATCATCTAACTCAGCAGATTACACATGCTTTGGTTGTGGCAGAACAGGTCACTTCAAACGAGACTATCCTGATCTTTCCAAAAGCCAAAGAGAAGAACTGAGAGAAGAGAGATCGAAAACTCAAATATGAGCGCAAGGCCATGCTTGCTGAACAAGATTTAAGTAGCTCGAGTCACTTTTCAGACAGCTCATCAGAGAATGATGAAGCATTCGTTGCAAATGATGAAGAGAGCTGGGATGAATGCTAAGTTGGACTGGACAACGGACTGGATGAAGTTGAGGTAAATTCATGCTATTCAAATTCCTCAAATGATATCAATCTGGAACAAGATAATGAAGATTAAACAGACTACTCTTGGGAAGAGGTAAATGAGATGTTCAAAAGCTATTCGAGCATCAAGAGATTGTTTAGAGAAGTTGTAGAAGAGAATGAAAGATTGAAGAAATCAGAGGAGATACTGAGCACAGCCAACACTCAATTCGTTGCCCAAATAACTGATCTGGAAGAACAGATCAAAGGAAAAGACAGTGAAATTCACTCTCTAAACTCCAAAGTCAAAGATCTTATTACAAGAAACAACGTTGCTGAAGAAAGGATAAAGAAAGGGAAAGAAATAATTTACAAGAGTGATGAACGTGCCAAGTTGCTAATCAATCTGCAACAACAGGGCACATCTGGATTAGGTTATCCAGGCCACTCAGAAAAATCTTCCAGTACCATAAACTTTGTTCCAGAAAGGAAGCAAATACCAGATCAAGTGAAAGACTTGAAAAATAAGAAAGGACTTCCTCAGAAGATGATGGTGAAACAGACTGGAAACAGACAATACCATCAAGCAAAGGGACAGCCAGCCTACTACACCGAAACATAACATAAAAAGAATGTCAACAGGACATTACCCAGCCAACAGGTTATTATCCAATAAGAATGCCAACAGAACAGTTCCTACTAAGAAGGGATTGAAGAAAGATAGAATATAGAGATATCATCCATCTGTACTTCATTCTTTGTCTAAAGTTGATAATGATGGGAACATAATTACCTGTTATATTTTTGTTCCTAACCCTAAAATGTTCTGGATTCGAAAGGGAACATTTGCTAATAACCAAGCACCCAAACGATGAAGGGTAGCTAAGTTTTATAAATTGCTGGATCAGAAGACTGCAAGAAGGAACAAGATAGCTAGAGGAGCAATCTGGATAATAGATAGTGGCTGTTCAAAGCACATGACCTGTGACAAGAACCTACTATCAGATTATATAGAGAAACCAGGACATCAGGTTACCTTTGGATGCAATTCAAAAGGATATACCAGAGGATATGGGAACATAAAAGTTGGCAAGACCACCATCATAAATGTATCATATGTTGAGGGTCTTAGCCACAATCTGTTTTCTGTAAGTCAATTCTGTGCTAACGGTAACCAGATTGTTTTTGATACTAATAACTGTTTTGTGAAGAACAAGGAAGGAGATGAGATACTCCTTACCGAAAGAGGATAGACTATATATTGTTCAATGGACAAACCAGATCGAGACCTGCTTAGTCACTAAAACAGTATCAGAAACCAGCTGGTTATGGCATAAGAGATTAAGCCACCTAAACTTTAAGTCAATCAACAGGATTGCCAAAGAAAAGTTAGTGGAAGGACTACCAGATCAAGTATATGATAAAGATCATATATGTGATGCCTGTCAAGCTGGAAAGCAAACCAGATCATCCTTTACAAGTAAAACAGCTCACTCAACATCAAGGATACTGGAGCTGTTACATCTTGATTTGTTTGGACCGGTCAAACCACTAAGCATAAATGGGAGAAAATACACCTTAGTAATCATAGATGATTACTCAAGATTCACTTGGGTCATCTTTCTGTTGAAGAAGAAAGAGACTAGAAAAACTCCCTGATTTTCTACACAAGATCACAAAACAGAAGGAGATGAGTATAACCTCTATCAGAACAGATCGAGGAATAGAATTTCTCAATCAAAAGATTGAAGCATACTGCAACAAGATGGGAATAACTCATCAAACATCTGCTGCTCGAACACCTCAACAGAATGGGGTTGTAGAAAGGAGAAACAGATCTTTAAAAGAAGCAGCTCGCACAATGCTTAATGCAACCAACCTACCGAAGAAATTCTTGGCAGAAGCCATATACACAGCCTGCTATACTCAAAACAGATCATCCATCACAATAAGACATGGAAAAACACCATATGAGATTTGGAACAGCAGAAAGCCTAAGATTTCTTACTTTCGAACTTTTGGCTGTTTGTGTTACATACACAATAATGGGAAATCTCAATTGAAAACTTTTGATAGCAAAACTGACACTGGAATATTCTTAGGATATTCTGATATTAGTAAAGCATATCGAGTCTACAATAAGAACTCTCATATTGTGGAGGTAACACCTCATGTAGTTTTTGACGAGTCTATTGTTGAGTACAGGTCACTAGATGAAAAACAGACAGAAAACCAGGTGACTGAAATTCAAAAAGTGAGGATGAAGAAATTATCACTCCACCTATTGCTGAAGAAATCATACAGCAAGGGGGAACAACTCAATATGATCTGGATGAAAACAGATCTCCAATAGAAAGCAATGAAATAATCATTGCAAATGATGATCAACATGAAAATCCAAATCCAGAAGAAAGTCTAGATGAGAATCCATTTCAAACTACATCAACAGCACATCCTGAATTTGAGGAACCAACAGATCAACCTGATCCTGAGATATCTGATGAAGAGATGACCAGGAGAAGGAGATGGATACAAGATCATCCACCAGAACAGATTGTTGGGAACCCATCAGATCGTGTGAAAACCAGAAGGATGCATGGAGAAAGTGCACTGCTAAGCTGTTATCTCTCTCGCATAGAACCATCTGATGCTTATGAAGCACTACAAGATGCAGATTGGATAACAGCAATGCAAGAAGAGCTCAATGAGTTCAAAAGGAATGAAGTCTGGTATCTCGTGGACAGACCCAAACACCAAGGTGTGATTAGTGTAAAATGGGTGTTCAAAAATAAACAAGATGAGAATGGTGAAGTAGTCAGAAACAAGGCTAGATTAGTAGCTAAAGGCTATAATCAACAAGAAGGCATTGATTTTGATGAAACATTTGCACCCGTAGCTAGATTAGAAGCTATAAGGCTATTCTTAGAATATGCTGCTCACAAACGGTTCAAGGTATACCAGATGAATGTCAAAAGTGCTTTCCTAAATGGTATCCTTGAAGAAGAAGTATATGTGGAACAGCCACCTGGATTTGAAGAAGCATATCCAAACCCGAAAGTATACAGACTGACAAAGGCAGTCTATGGTCTAAAGCAAGCCCCTAGAGCTTGGTATGAGACCTTATCAACCTTCCTACTAGAATCTAGATTCAGAAGAGGATCTGTTGACAAGACTTTGTTTATCATCAAAGTCAAAGAAAACATTCTCTTAGTCCAGATCTATGTAGATGATATCATCTTTGGATCTCAATCAACCTATCTGTGTGACAAATTTGCTGAACTTTTGAAAAATAAGTACCAAATGTCCATGATGGGAGAAATGAGCTTCTTTTTAGGTTTGCAGGTCAAGCAACTACCAGATGGTATCTTCATTAATCAGACGAAGTACATCAATGATCTGCTGACTAAATTTGGGCTCACAGACAGTAATCCAGTAAAAATTCCAATACAGACCACTGGGAAAATTGATCGTGATCCAGAGGAAAAACCAGCTAACGTTACTCAATACAGAGGGATCATAGGTTCATTACTCTACCTAACTGCTAGTCGACCAGACATAACATTTGCAGTAGGTGTATGTGCAAGATATCAAGCAAATCCCAAAGAGTCTCACATGGAAGCAGCTAAAAAGATCTTAAGATATTTGAAGGGAACAACCCATATAGAATTATGGTACCCATGTGAAGACAATTTTGAGCTAACTGGATACACGATTCAGACTATGCTGGATGCAAGCTGGACAGAAAGTCAACATCTGGTACATGTCAATTTGTAGGGAATAAACTGATCTCGTGGTTCTCAAAGAAACAGACATCTGTTGCCACATCAACCACTGAGGCAGAATATATGGCAGCTGGAAGTTGTTGTGCACAAATACAGTGGTTAAGACAACAACTTAAAGACTATGAGATTGATGTCAAGGAAATACCCATTTTCTGTGACAGCTCAAGTGCTATAGCAATTACACAGAATCCAGTGCTGGACACCAGATGCAAACATATAGACGTGAGGCACCATTTTATAAGAGATCATGCTGAAAGAAAACATGTACAGATCGAGAAGATACACACTGAAGTTCAGAGAGCTGATATTCTTACCAAAGCATTACCAGAAGAAAGATTTAAGATGCTTTGTGGTAAACTAGGACTTTTAAATCTTGAAGAAAGGACCAGATTGATCTAGACCAGATCAAGTTAAATACTCCAACAGGGAATCAAAACCAGATTGACATGGTTCAGATCGATAAAATCTAGATCATGTGAAATTCCAACAGGGAACTGACACCAGACCACTAAGTACATGTCAATAGTCAAACAGATCAATCAAAATTCCAACTGGGAATTAGTAAAAAGGTCAACACACCAGATTGGAAAGTGGCACAACAAGATCGATAAAACTCATTATGAAGGAGATCGATCTTAACCAGATTACTTGATGCCACGTAGATATTAATTAAAATATTTATTAAAATTCCCATTACTTGATTAAGGGGGAAAGTCAACAATATACGGCGACCATATCAATCTAATCATAGTATATATATCTAACTACTGACATATATATACCAAATCTTTTATTTTTGATGATTAGTACAGTGTTTGGGAAACGTGATCAAGGAGATATTTACCTATTCAAGAAAAAGGAAGGAAAGTGATGGCTACTAAATCAACGCGCCTCACTACAGCCGTTAGATCAAAGCGCGTGTATCAAACGCAGAAAAAGAGAAGAGAGTAGACCTTAAACCTTTAACTCAAGAGGCAGGAAAAAGCTGTAAAAAGGGAAGTAAATCAATTAAATATTATTTTTTCATAGCTTATCTATCCTTATATATGTACTCTTGATAAGGCGGTTCATCTATCACTCACAAACATTGTTCTTCTTCCTTCAACTCTTAGCGAAATATCCTCTCTTGCAAACTTTCCCACTCTTCGAAAATTTTCAATCTGTTCTTAACAAAATGGCACCTAAATCCTCTGTTTTTTTCGATCAAGTGAACTTTCTGAAACCATACATTCATCAAGACCTTTTTGCAGTACTTGATACCTTCGGGTTTCATAAACTGGACAAGGCATTCGACTGTGTTAGACTCTGCAAAGGTTCAATATTTATGAGTTGTTTCTATTCTTAACTGCTTTATATCCTGCATGTTATGAAAAACTCTCGAACCTGTATTCAACTGCATGTATATGTTCACTTGGACTGTGTTTTGTTCTGCAAACTCTATTGAGCGCTAATGCTTCATTGATGGAAGGATAGTGCTCACATCTGTTCTTTTGATTTCCTTGTAGGATTTCACAATATAATCACCACTCATCCTGTCCACTTCTTACCCAAAGAAGTTGCCGCATTCTACCTCTCATGGCAGGGAGAGAAGGGTGGAATCGAAGCTACCATTAGGGTTAGCAAAGGGAATACCATCAGTAACACCCCCTACAACGTCATAAACATGATCAACGATGCTTATAAGTTGAAGGACGAAGGGATTAGCCTTGGAGAAATTACTGAGGAGGAACTCCAAGAAGCAGTTGAGCTGGTGATGGTAGTGCCCATGCATTACACGAACAAGATGTTTCAACGGGCACTACTTGCTCCCGAATTCAAAATCATTTTTGAATTCTTCCTGCGCATCTTCCTGAATCACAACGGGTCATATGACCAGGTCACCCCTGAAAAATTCAGAATTCTGGCTGCTGTAGTGCTCAACCTACCAGTCAACTAGAGTAGAATTCTATTCGATCTCTTGGCAAATGAGGCAAAGATGATCATGTTTGTAAAAGGAGGGAACCCCGGGATAGAGGTGAAGAGGAGCAGCTTAAGGCACTCCACAAAAATCAGTTTCATGCTGGAATACTTCTTCCCCCAGCACAAATGGGACAATACTGTGGAATTCAACGCCAGATTGAAGTTCCCAAAGGATCAACACCAGATCGAAATGTCAATGGGAATTTTCGCTAATCTGATCTCTAGGGTGAAAGACCCTGTGCATGCCAATGCATTGATGGAGATGGGAAGCTCGAATCCCATCTGGGTTCCCCCATCTATTCCTGCAGAAAAGTCTACAAAGTCAAGGGTCACCAAAGAGAAACCAGCAGAGAAAACTCCCACCAAGATGGTTACCAGAAGAGCAAGTTCTGTTGACACAGACACTTCCACTGCAGCCCAGCCACCCAAACCTAAACGTAGAAGACTTCAGAAACTATCTGATGAAGTCTAGATTGGAAAACCTGCAGTTACAGAAACCATTCTTCCTCAACAGGAGGTTGAGGAGGAAGAGGTCCTGATGAGCGGACCACCAGAGGATGTGGCTTCCATTTCATCCTTGGATCCTGACTGTTAGGAACCCCACATAATTTAGTTTTGATGATGGTCTTTCAAAACACACTTAGTTATCTTAGAGTTTTAAACTGTTCTACGTGTAAAACAGATCACTAAATATAAAGTGTACTCTGTTATGGAACAGATTAGGAGATGACTTGATATGTAAAGGAAATGCTCCTATAGAAGTCAATCTCAACTTAGTATAGGATGAAGGTTAAGATTTCACGCCAAAAGGAAATGATCTGCTGTAACTGACAGCGACTAGATCGATGACCAGATCGATGCCTACAGCAAGGAACCAGAATGATTAAGTCATCAATCCACCAGCTGACATCATCCTACATATCATATGCTCCTGCCACGTCAAGATTTAAAGTCCATCCAACTGGGATAGGAAAGAAGATCTACGGTTAACACATAGAAGGAAATGATCGTTAGCAATCTACTTTCCATATCATGAAGATTGAGTCAACGGTTTTACAAGGCAAGAAGTGATATGATGGACAATCATTGATTGGCAATATTCCATCAATCACACGCCAATCAACAAAACGGCTAGAATTTTCAATTCAATGCCTATATAAAGTTGAAGTTCAAAATCTGGATAATAGTATATACACACGCGCTACATTGAATTAAACTTACATGCTTTCATAGTTCCAGACTTAGAGCTTCAAGAACTGTGATTCTACATCACACCAACCCATCTCGATTGAAGTCTGTCTTGTCGAGAAGAAGCAGATCACCTTGCTAGCTATTAGGTTTCTAGTGGTAACGTAGAGGTAATCTGTTATAAAGGGACACGACCCTTATTTCGTGCATAAGTATCTCTCTAGCTGTGATTGATACTTGTGACTCATTCTCCACGAGTATAAAGAAGCAGAGTATCCTAATAGTGGATAATCTGGTCTAGATTTGACCAGATCGTGGATGTAGGGATTTACCGAACCACGTTAAACAACTGTGTGCTTTACATTTCTGTATATTTCATTTCAGTTGTTTATTATTCTAACTTTCTGCACTATCATATAATTTGCATTCTTAATCAATCTGCTTAATCGATCTGATTAACTTCTTAAGGTTTTCTAAAACAAGAGCAATCATTAATCCACCATTATTCCGCACTCACTCAACACTCAGAAAGTAATAAGATCACTCTTATTATTAGCTAAGTGTTCTCACTAAGAGAGTAATCTGTTTGGACTAAAACTGCTATCGATCTGCACATCGATCTGTCTAGTCACTGCCGAGCAATTTCTTATACAGAATAGCTTGAACTCTCTGATTAATCGGCAAGTAAACTGAAAAGTTAGTATTTGGTGTATTCCCCCCCC